>JAUEPU010000161.1:0-110993 GCA_030435615.1 Armillaria luteobubalina
AGGCACTGACTAAGCAAACTTGACTTTGCTTCCGACAACGTCATATAATATTCGCTTTCACGAATCTCCATCCCAGACAGAAATGAACCGAGTTGGACCATCCTCCAGAGCTTCAACACCGTCCAAACAAAAACATAGAAAAAGACGAGTCTGACCTATGCAACACCGTTCCCTGGCTAGTTCACCCTCGGTTGCAGTCACAAGCTTTGGCATGCCCAGCAAAAGGACGGCGCAAGTCAATTTTGCCCCGTTACCCTCCCGTTCCCAACAAGGGCTTGTCCTAACGCGGTATTGCAGCCAACCGTACCATTATCGAACCTTTCTCCGACCCTCGAGGCGTCCAGCACTTCTGAGCTCAATTTGCATGGTGGAGGCAACGCTATCCTCGATCTCATTGCCCCATACGCAGCTACTAAAAATTTGGACTACGACGGACCGTGAACGAGCTACCGCAGCGTGTTGCGGTCCACTAGGTTCCTGTCGCTTCCGAGATCTACGGCTTCAGAGGTTGTTCATTGGGCCAGTGATACACCCAGTACGCGCCATCCGTCATACTTAATCCCGTCTCAAGCTAACCCCTCCCATCCTAGACACCCATGCCACCCTACTAAAATTACACGCTACTGCACATCCTCGCCATGCTAGGCCTACACGAGGATAACGCGCATATACCCCACTCGTCCGACGCTCAACAAGTGGAGATACACGGCACGTACGGCTCCAGATTTCTTGGCCAAGCTAGAGGACGAACAAGAGGATAGCCTGCGGAGCAATGAAAATTCGCTGCCAGACATATCGAATTCCGAGGAGGAAGGGGCTACCGCACATAACAGGGGAGGACGAAGATCCACCGATCATCCAAGTCCCACCTCTGTCCGCGCTCGGTCTTCAGCGCACACTCTTCTCCACACCATCGCATGGGCGACATCAAGACAGGGTGGTCGACCCAGAGGGCCCATTCGGTCATATCATGTACTTATTTTTGAACACGATGGCCATCCCCGCTCGTAGATTGCTCTCAGTCTCGCATGAACTCAGACAGATGCGTGGTCCTACTCAGCGCACAAGCTTGAGTGGTGTCCGTGTTTCTCCCCGGTTTATCCAGGCCAGTCTACACAACCTCTCGATCTGGTTAGGGATGGGTGGCCTCACGTCCAGCTGCACTTGCCAACCTCCATAACACCCCTGTTCCCGACGATGCTCTTCTCAACACCGTATCGCCGCCCATTCTCCCAAATGCATCGTCAAATCCTATAGCCTCCGAGATGCGCTCAACAGAGGATCTCGATGAAGAGGCAGAAGCGGAATGTGACGACGATGACGCGGAATTTCCCGAGAACAGCGTGTGGTCTGTACCCGTCCGCGTGCTTGGTGTATAGCTCGTGCCTCCATTCAACATTTCACCAGTTGGGGTCATTGCAACTCAGTGTACTTCACTCGTGATGCCGTTTATCGATCCGCCAAAGATGGAGACGATAAGGAGGAGGAAAGGCCACGTCCCGGCATCGAGAGTAATTAGAGAGCGGTTTAGTGGATGATCTAATGACGGGTACGTGCAACCCTCCTTTTCAATGTGTTTCATTGACTCATTTCTTTCCAGGGCCTATGAGTCGAGGTTGTCGATGTCCATGATATATCATGTGACCAGAAGTGTTTTTATCTTCAACCTTAAGCTGAACAAGCGGGTGCTACACATTGGTAGTGAGCTTTCTGTTATTCCTTTGCTTCCTATGTTTGTTCTCATCTTGGATCCGGATACCGACATGGACGACAGACGAAATCATGGAGCCGCTGAAGAACATAAGAAGATTGCTATATTCACTTCCGCCTCTCAGTCATGTCACCTAATCGAAATTGGTTTTATGATTTCGCCCGGCGTTCCCCGTTCAACAGTGCTGGGTAATCCTACCCTACCCTATCCTACTTGCTGTACTCTTCGTCATTTCGGATACTACTGCGAAATTTTCAAGTGGATGGATGGTACCCACTATTATCCTTATTAGAACCAATTGCACGTACCCGTTCAAGGTGTATGCAAACTCCTCATATGGCAATGCAGAGAATTGAACCCCAGGCTTCTGCGACAGCACTGGCCGTTATGGGAAACCATAAACTGATAATTAACGCTCAATGTCCTCTTGACTCTCTTCCCGGCTCCGTTCATCTTTTGGCATCTTGATTTAGTGCCACGTGGAGACAGTCTGTTCGTATGCTTCTACCCTGTACTCCCTACTGGCGTTGATAGGATCTTTCTCTACGCGGGATCTTGCTCTTCCCTGTTGAAAAACACAAAAGCACAGCCCTACGATGGCTCGTGGTGGCTATGTTAAAGGTCCTAAATACCAAGGCACTTACGAATCTCTGAACAAATAACTTTTGTCATTGATCGGACAATAATTCCTGGATTTATGATGCTGGAGGTAATTCAGTTTCCTTTGCTCTTTTCCTTGAAACATTTTTTGCAACGAGCCCACCCCGATAGTGAAATGTTACATGCACACGCAGACTGCTCGCACGAAAATGGCCTTCTGCCAGTTTGAATAGCGGAAGACGGGAGGGTCTCACAAACCTCTTCCGAACTCTTTACTACTTCATACGGATATCTATGACAAGCTGATTTTCTGGGTTCTTATCCATTTCGCTATCTGTTCTTATATTTGTGATTCATCTGTACCGTACCCCGTTACATATGTACAGTGCCATCGTCGACTTCTTTCTTGGATCTCCGTGACCCGCCGAGGCCCTATCTCGTTACCACTAACCCCAGGCACTTGTCATTTTTGACTCGACACCGATGGCGGCCCCCACGATCCCAGCCACCTCGTCACATCTCAGAAGCTTCACCGTGAGTATAAACCGATCTCTTCCGCGACGGTGTTGGTTTATTTTTGGCCTGTTCGGCGATATAGATGCAGCCAACTTGAAGACCGACAATTGTTGGAAGGTGTGTAGCGACCTTACACCCGTTGCCGATCCCCTTCATGGACGCCGTACGTTGAGGTAGTGCCGTAAAGGACAAAATCCTACTCTGACTCGATGCTTATACTCACAATTCGTGCATTCTTAAATCAGACAAAACGCAGCTTTCGACTAGGGCACATCGTCTCTATTGTTGACCATTGGTTGACAAATGCCAACGGTGGTCATTACGATGCTGCTACACTGAGGTCGCCGAACACTTGGACATTAAGGAAAATTCAAGGGAAGTATGTCTGTTTCAATGTTGTCATAGAACTGACTTCCCGGTCAGCGACCATCTTTCCCCATCTTGATGGACTTCTCATTGTCCTTTATACACCGGGAGGTCTAGTACAAAGTTATCCTATAAACCACTACCCTATCACTTTGTTCCCTTATGGTATCACAGGCAGATATTCCCCCAGATCTTACTGACAATGACATAGCTCTTATGTTTGAAACTCTTGACCATGAGTTGAACTCAAAGATCCTATTCACACTGTTATATGGTGAGCAGAATTGGTTCATGTCTTCATATGTATGTGCTGATCAATGATGGGCATAGGCATATACACTGGAATTCTTGCTATTACATTGTGGAATATATGTGAGCCAAGACCATATCCTCTACAACATCCAGGCTGAAGAGAATGGCAGTCATCAACAAATGCTGGCCAATCCGACAAGCCATGATCATTTTGATTGTTCTCCTCTATGCTCTGATTACTATCACTTTTGCTGTCAACTGGTTATGTGTGCACTCTGCATTTGTCAAAAATGGGCAAAGTTTTTGGACAGTATTTTTGACACTTACTACTAGTATGGGCCTAGCAGACATTTTGGAGGGTATTGCATCCTCTATGAGTACCATTCTCACAGACTCATATATGGTGTGTGAGCCTCTTCTGGGAAGCTGCAACATTGGAAGCTCACCATGGTTTCTACTCTAGATTTGGTGCTGCTGGATAGTTTGGGGTCAACACTGGCCTGTTGTTCTGCTTCCAATATTGTCCCTAATTTCTGCAGCTGGTAAAGTGCTCATCTTGGCATCTACTCACTTAGTATGACCAACCATCTGTTTAGTGTCAAAAATCATTATAATATATCTCAGCAGCATCAATGCATATCCTGGAATATTCCTATACCTCTATCTATCCTGTGTCCTGGCAACAACATTATGGTGCACTCTCCTCATCATTTACCACATTTTGACTATTGCTGGAGCTAAGCACAGAGAAAATGGTCAATTGGGAATTTATCAGCATTTCCTTGGAGTGCTTGTTGAATCCTCAGGTCTCTATACAATATCCCTGGTTGTATATCTGGCTCTCGATATTTCTGGAGATGATAGGATGTTTTACCTTGATGCCATAGCTGCCATTGCGAAGGTGTGTCAATAATTAGTAGTAGACTCCATTATCATCTAACAAACAGTTTGTCTAGGGAGTGGCTCTGACACTTATCATAGGGTGTTTTGCAGCCAGACATCAGGCCTGCCTAAACAATTCATGGCAGGGAAGTGTGATTGGGTCAGCTTCTATCCGGTTGCAAGGGCAAGAGCACAGTCGGGCAAGGTTCTGGGAAGACAGTGACCAGGCAAGTCCGATGCTTGGTGGTGATCTCGAAGCTTAGCATGGGAGTTCTGTCAGAGTGAATTGATAATCCTTTGATTGCCCCTCCATCCCAAGCTGAAACAAGATTTCTGTTTCTTAGGAACCTTTGCCAGCACTTCGCTCTGTCTCTGTTGTAGCCAATTATGTCCATGAAAACACTGATGTTTCTCTGGAGGCCTTGCCTCACACCCGTTGGAGCTGCTTGCTTCTTCACGACTGTTCATCCCTTCATGAGGATGCTGCCTATGATTCTACTGTGGTGGACAAGGCGACAGCCTCGGATTGGTAGAGAGATAGCATTGACAAGCACAAAAACATCTGGCCCACTGTAAACAACACCCTTTTTTGGTTTTCTTTTTTGTTTCTGATTTTTGATGATTGTCTCCCAGGCTATATATAAAATAGCCTGTTTAATCTTTCATTTTGTTTGTAGCCATAACATTGTACCATACATTTGTAGGTATTTATTAGGTACAACAGACTTGAAGTCTCAGACTTTGACACTCTTGTATTTTCTTGCATATTATTTTTTGTAATAGACCGATAAATATGAGCTGGCTCTACTGTAGATCTTTGATTACCCACTTGCAAATCTACCAAGACATGAAGTCAAAGTGTCCTGTCTGATGTAGACCTAACAGCCTATGAGAAACCCAAAGAGTTCTGCTTCGAAAGGAGTAGATCCTTGTTGCACAATGTAGTGTTGAGTACATCGAGTTGGCAACAAAGATTGGTTGGTTCAATCCTTTTGCTGGGAATTTGACTCGCTCGCTGGTAATGGTGACTAGCAGCGTGAGATTGTAGTTTTGCAGGATCCATATCATGACCATGACTCCCTGGCATAACAAAGGTGAGCCACAGACTTTTGACAGAAGCAGCCACTCCTGAGCCAGTGGTATGCGAACGAAAGACTGGATCAGAGTGATTCATGAGAACCTTTTTAGATGCTGAAGAGGGCTTTGATATGAACCAATTCACCAACAAAAAAATCATAAAATGCATCTAACAGACTCCGCATTGAAAGTCTCAACCACTCCTCTGCCAGAACGACCAGTACACAGATTGGTTTGCATCCAGAGTCCAGGAGCCAGATGCATGGATTAGCCAGTTGGCACCTCGGTGCATAAAAAGGATAGAAGAGTCTCAGGCATTGGCATGAAATCCACGCATCTTTACTCTTCCTGTTCTACAATTAGACTACCATAGAATGATGCTGCTAGATATAGAGCTATACTAAGCTTGAGGTCCTCGAGTCCAACTCACACTGCAAGACTCACCTAGTATCGTTTTTTATTATTACCCTCATTTGGTGATTTCCTCCTGTGTAAAACCCTCATATATGAGTGTTGATAAGAATAACCATCCAATGATTCCATAGAATGGCTAATGCCTCTGATAGAGAATTGTGAGATGAGGATGTATTGGTATTGGTATTGGTATTGGTACTGGTGCAAGGTCCCTATAAGGAATGGCCGGGCCCACAGCCCTGACATGGTGAGCCATGTGCTGTGGCCACAAAGACTCATGCCATTGTAATCACACTATTGAGTGTGTCTCGTGGATTAGAGTATCTTCGTGTGGTTCCACATACATGTATGCATTTTGTATGTCATTCACTTTGTGAATGGACACACATTTACATGGGCTGACACAGGACATCGGGACATCGGAACATCTGAAACATGTGAATGAATAACTATTTGGAGACTATATGTGGACACATACACTGCAGAGCAGGTGATAACTAGCCAGTACGAACCAGCGGGACCTGGGCAAACACTCAAAGTACTTTGTAGATGTACTTAGCAAAATGACATAGGATCTCTGCATGCTCTGTCTCTGAGAACAAGTGCACAATGTGGGAAGCAAAGCATGCAGAGTTCAATTGAAGCACAAAATTGGGTGGCACCAATGCAAAAATGTCATGGAAAAACCGAGCGCGCAAGTCTTGGACAATAGGGGAAGCATCACAGTGCCACAGGACATGAAGCTCATCCTCTACCTCGACTCTACAATAGCGGCATAACTGTTGCTTGTGAGGGAGGGGGGGCTGACGACGCTTGGACCATCAACAGACCTCAATGGCGAGTGTATGGGAGGAGGATAGTAGTCAAGTAACTGCCTTTCTATGTGCTGGAATTGGGACATGCAGATAAGGATGGAAAATGCACACTGCGAGCTTGTGCTGGGGAGTGTCTTCAAAGAAATTCTCAAGTGATCAAGGTCTGTGATGGAGGAGAAGAGTTTTAGCAGACGTTTCCAGGAACATACTGATGTCCATCAAACATGATCACTCTACAGCAGCAATAACACCATCAATATCAACTGGGGACCATTGGAGGGAGAGGTTGACATGAACAGGGTGCTGCAGATTTGTCAGCACATGTGCTAGATCAGAGATCCATGAGGACTTCCTCATCCTGGTGAGAGTCATTGACTCTGCAAAGGCGTAAGAGAGGAAGTGATTGTGTGGAAGAGAGAAGGGTGTAATAGGGATGGCATGTACTGGATGTACCACTGTTCCAACAAACAACCTCTGAAGACGTAGACCTCGAAAGTGACAGGAACCTAGTGGACCACAACACGGTGCAATAGCTCGTTCACAGTCTGTCATAGTCCAAGATTTTAGTAGCCACATATGGGGCAATGAAAGCGAGGATAGCATTGCCTCCACCATGCAAATTGACTCAGAAGTGCTGGACACCTCAAGGGTCAGAGAAAAAGTTTGATCATGATATGGTTGGCCACAATACTGCATTAGGACAAGTCCTTGTTGGAATGGGAGGGTAATGGGGCAAAATTGACTTGCGTGGTCCTTTTGCTGGGCATGCCAAAGCTTGTGACTGCAACTGTGGGTGGGCTAGCCAGGGAATGGTGTTGCATAGGTCAAAGTTGTCTTTTTTGATATTCTTGTTTGGACAATGTTGAAGCCCTGGAGGGTGGTCCCACTCATCTGAATGAAGATTTGTGAAAGCAAATATTATATGACATTGTTGGAAGTAAAGGTAAGTTTGCTTAGTCAGTGCCTTTTCTCTTGACTTGTTAACTGTTCTTGTAAAATGAAAATAGGTGTAACACATCATCAAGATCATCAAGGAAGGGCATCATAAGAATACATGCCTAAGGACAAAGAAAAGCACAGAGGTGCCAGGACCAATGAAATTAGAACAGGTAGCTAGTGTAAATATGTTGATGTGTCAGCATGTAGCTACGAATGTGTAGGTGTTTCATTGCAGTGGGTCTCGTAGCTATAAGTGCAGGGCGGGGATGCCATAAAACAGAAACATGACGAGCCATAGAGGATTATGACTCAAGTCCCAATAAAGTGTCTCCTACATCCCCAATGACAAGTATCAAAAGATACGATATGCCCCGCAGGGGGCCCAGTTGCATCTGAACAGAATTAGCAATGCCCTCTGATATAGAGATACCATTGCTAATAAGCCTTTGATGACAGTAGGACTTGGTGGACCAGTACCACAACTTGTTCACATCGAGCCAGTGTTTGGCATGTGAGGATAGCTATAGCTAGTCATGGTGTTCCAAGTCCTGAGAAGTGATTCATGGAGAGACAAGACAGAGGGTGATGCAGATACACCTCTGAACGTGAAAAAGAGCAGTGTTGAGCCCATCTTGGAGGCTATGAAGGTCAAATGAGATTTGGTGATGCAGTTGGGAAGGCGGGCAGTACAGGCAAGTGCAGCTGGACATAGGATGAGGCTTGGCAAGAAGCAGGTGTCTGCACATGGAATGTGTAGCTGGGCATTCATGTCAAGACTCATCCACTGGTGTCTTTTTGAGGTCCATATAGCACCTGTGACTCCTTGCCAAAGTGATGGTCAACAAACACCCTGGGTGCTCATGTTGTGAATGATGAGTCAGAGGACACAGTTTGTTGTGAGGACATATCTTTCAGGTTTTGAATGCTCAGGTGGGACGTAGCAAGGTCATGGGAAAGAAGCCCTTGAATTTCTTCCTCCGCTACACTTACACCAATACATCCTCATCTCACAGATCTACTACCAGTGAGGCATTAGCCATGCTATGGTATCATTGAATGATTATGCCCATCATCAATCACATATGAGGGCCTTACAAGGGAGGACATCACTGAATGAAGGCAAAATGATACTAGGTGAGTCTTGCAGTGTAAGTTGGACTCTCGAGGACCTCATGCTTATCATATTTCTAGATCTGGCAGCATCGCATTTAAGGAGTTCTGGTCATGATATGGGAACAGCACAAGCACACGGATTTCACATCAATGCCCCAGATTCTTCTATCCTTTTTATGCATCAAGGCACCAATTGGCTAATCCATGCATCTGGCTGGTGGACTCTGGATGAGAACCCGAGACAAGCCTGCAGTGAGGTATGAGCGGAGGGCTTATTGGAGGATAAGCTAAGCCTGGAGCCTGCAGGTAGAGGCCTCCGCCGCCTGTACTATACATGTGCAAACATCATTTCCCAATCCCCAATGAATTGACTGTGTTTTCTGAGTGATTCGATGTGTCACTAAACTCTCTCCCCCTCGCCTAACAGCATTTAACCATCCAACTCTTGTCTCATCATCTTTCAATCCACCCACCTACTACCTTCAGTGTTTGATGTTGCTGGATTTGGTCTCTGGTTCACCGAGCACTCCAGACTTGAGGCTTCATAGCGCTATCTTGACTCTGGAACCTCTACAAGTCGGCCCAATTCTCATGCCACTTTCCCTCTGGCTGTTCGATTCCCATCTACAAAGCCCAAATCTCAGATAACCCACCATATATGCAGGTACCCACACCACATATCCAGTGTAGAATCATTGCATTTCACACCCCACTATCCCTGTACATTCAGACTACCAACATATATTATCTTACCATATCTTCCCTCAAGCAATACTTAGCTTATCCAATCTGTGCACTGGACGTTCTGGAGGAGGAGCAGTTCAGACTTTTGATACGAAGAGTGCTGGATGTGTTTTGTGATCTCTTGCTGGTGACTTGGTTCATATCAGAGCCCTCTTCGGCCTCTAAAAGGGTTCTCATGAAACACCCTGATCCAGTCTTTCGTTTGCATACAAATAACTCAGGAGTAGCCGCCTCCGTCAATCGTCTGTAGCTGACCTTCACGATGCCAGGGAGTCATGGACACAACATGGGTCCTAAAAAACTACGATTTTGCGCTACTACTCACCGATACCAGTGAGGGTGTCTGATTGCCCAGCAAAATGATTGCACTAACCAATCTTCATTACCCTCCCATTCCCAACTCGACGTACTCAACACTACATTGTGTGCTGTCCCATCTGACTGAAAACTGCGATCTTGGGGCTGCCTACACTCATTTGTGCTACCTTCCATGGAAGCGTGCGCATACAATGACAAGCTGTGGCAAGTTTTGCTCGAGCAGAAGGAGATTGGCGAGTATGCACACCTCAGCGCATCTGGGATCTGCATGCTAATCGCATGGTACAATGGTGGGTTGTCAAAAAGTTCAAAGGTGTTCTTATGCGTGGTGGCCGATGAAGATCTCAAGTACAAGATGACACCTATGAATGGCCCGTGCCGATGCCAAAGGATGCCAACCTGAATCGAGATGCTGAACCTCTGTGTGGAGTATGTCTGGTTAGATGTTCTGTGTTTGGGGCAGAAGGGTCAAGGCGAGGGTCCACATGGTAACATGAGCCAGGAGGAATGGGATCATAGGGAGGTTCTGTGCAAAGATGTATAACAGTGCTCATCAGGTGGTGTGCTACTTGAGCCTGCCGATGTGTTTCAATGATCTACATGACTTTGAGGATGAGTGGTGTTGGTTTGATCGAGCATGAATGCTACAGGCAGGAGACTCCTCATCGCTGGGAGGGTGTGCATATAAACAAACACACTACTGCACTACATGAGGATAATGCGCATACACCCCACTCGTCCGACGCTCAACAAGTGGAGATACACAGCACATATGGCTCCAGATTTCTTGGCCAAGCTAGAGGATGAACAAGAGGATAGCCTGTGGAGCAATGGAAATTTGCTGCCAGACAATGTCTCAAATTCCGGGGAGGAAGGGGCCACCATGCATAACAGGGAGATCCGCCGATTGCCCAAGTCCCACTTCTGTCCATGCTTGGTCTTCAGTGCATACTCTTCTTCACACCATTGCATGGACTTTCTGAATGCAGGAGGTGATGTCAAGACTGAGTGGTCGACCCAGAGGGCCCATTCAGTCATATCATGTACATTTTTGAACATGATGGCCATCCCTGCTCACAGATTGCTCTCAGTCTTGACAGATGCATCCTACTCAGCGCAAAAGCTTGAGTGGTGTCCATGTCTCTCTCTGGTTTATCCAGGCCAGTCTATCACTCTGGTTAGGGATGGGTGGCCTCATGTCTAGCTGCACTTGCCAACCTCCATAACACCCCCTGTTCCCAACCATACTCTTCTCAACACCACCACCCATTCTCCCAAATGCATTGTCAAATCCCATTCAACCCTTATAGCCTCCGAGGTATGCTCAACAGAGGATCTTGATGAAGAGGAGTTGGACGATATCTGTGATGACGATGACACGGAATTTCCTGAGAACAGCATGTGGTCCATACCTGTCCGTGTGTTTGGTATATAGCTCATGCCTTCATTCAACATTTCACCAGTCGGGATCATTGCAACTCAGTGTACTTTACTCATCATGCTGTTTATCCATCCGCCAAAGATGGAGACGATACGGAGGAGGAAAAGCCACTGTCCCAGTGTTGAACGTAATTAGGCAGCGGTTTGACAGAACAGATCTGATGACGGGTACATGCAGCACTCCTTTGCAGAGTGTGTTTCGTTGGCTCATTTCCTCCCAGTGCCTATGAGCTGAGGTTGTTGATGTCCACTATATATTGTGTACACCTGAAGCTCAAGCTGAGCAAGAGCAGATGCTACACATTGGTGGTGAGCCGTTTTTAATTCCTTTGTTTCCTATGTTGATTCTCATCTAAGATCTGAATACTGGCACAAACGACAGATGAAATCATGAAGCCACTGAAGAATGAGATTCCAATATGTTTTACCAAACACTTTACATAGGGAATCTCTTCAACACTTCTCATAAGATGTATTACAGCAGGATATCATGCTCACCAACCCCTCTTTTACAGCACCATATTCGCTCATAAAAATATTCAGCATTGTCATCAGTCTGTTGGAGTTGGAGGATCACCTGATATGCCCCAGCAACGAAATATGTCCCCTACAACATACTGAGTCATCAAAAAAGGCAGACTCAGAGTTTGCATTTTTTTTTTTTTTTAGTGGTACGTTTGGTATGGCTTCACACACCCTGCACCACAGGGGTCCCTCCTGCCAATGACATTGTGCTACACCCGTGATAAGTCAGGGTCACAAGACCCTGAGAGTGTTGGTTTTGATTATAATGTAAGCCGTTTAGATTTTAAGAAGGTGTTGCTCAGATTTCTCTAGTTTGCACTCTTAGCAGCCTGTCAGACATGTCTACATAACTTCAACATCCTCAGCTTGCCATCCCTTGCACTTGAGCCATTACCCTCCTGTTCTCAATGTTAGTCCCAATACTGCATCATGCTCTTCACTAGTCATGCCTTTGTCAAGCCCATCTCTGAGCCTCGAGGCATTCGAGGTGCTCAATACTGCTCTGAGGATAGAGAACTCCTCAATGGAGACACTGTTGCTCCAACCAGCAAGCTCCCCCAAAACAATGGACCTTGGCAGCAACAGGAACCTAGTGGATTACAACGTGATGCACCGGCTCAGTCAGATTAAGGAACTCATGGACATTTATGAGCTCTGTTCATCAGATTCTCTGGAGTGGCGGCAACTGGGTACCCTGAAGGCTGACACTGTACCTCTTACTATTTGCCAGTGGGGACACTACACTACACCTTGCCAGGGATGGTATTCTCCTCTATTGTTCGCATTATCATCATTCTATAGCTGTCCCTTGTCTATGCACCATCGTTTTCTCTGAGTATTATGCATAATGTAAAGATGTAATAGGGAGGAGAGATTACAGTTAAAAATTTGAAGTCTAGTATGATAGTCAAAAGAAGATAATATGAATCTCAATTTGACTCTTAGTTGTTCACTTTAAGGGTCTGCATCTGTCCAATGACTACAGTCTACCATGGGTTCATCCGGCTGCTCCTGTTGAGCTTCTATATCCACAGTAAGGAGCATGCTCTGTGGGATGGATTCTTGAGAGCTTGTTATGCAGTGTTCTGAAGGCATCTGGAAGCAGAGTGTTGACACAGCGCTTTCATCATCACAGTCATCTTTGGGGCATGTATGTCCTGCTGCTGCTCGGCCAACAAGGAGTGTAGGTGCAATTCCCTACACAAGGCACTTTATAAATGACAAGGAAGTCAATGTAGTGAACATACCTTCACAATACCAGCTATGGAATCAAAGTATAACAGCCCTAAATCCTTGTGAATAGTGAAAGCCAAAAACAGGATCAGAGATATTGAGTAGAGAGCTGAGGATTCAACCAGCACTTCAATAAAACAGTGATATACTCTCAACTGACCACCTGCTCCATGGTTAACCCCAGTAACAGCCATAATACGGTAAATGATGAAGAGGGTGCACCATAATGTTGTTGCTAGGACAAAGGATGTGTAGAGCATCAGGAATAATCCATTAGATCAATTGACATAGTTGAGATATAGGTCAATGATTTTTGACACTACACAGAAAGTTGAATATACAAACAGAGTAATTGAGATCACTGATTGGACTTTACCAATTGCAGAGATTAGGGAAAGTATTGGAAGCAGAACAACAGCCCAGTGTTGTCCCCAGACCATCCAGCAGCACCAGATCTAGAGTCAAAGCAAGTGTGAGCCAATGTGAATCCCTAGCACAGTAGTACACACCATATATAAGTGTGAGAACAGTACTTATGCCAGGGACCACCATTCTCACCTGCCCAATGACTGAATGGACTGAACTGATGAGTGCAAAATGTGCAGTCCAAAAGTTCTTCCCATGTTTGACAAATGCAGAGTGCACAAAGAACCAGCATGCAGCAAAATTGATAGTAATGAGAGCATGGAGGACAACAATAAGCATAACCAGGGCTCATTGGATCTTCCAACATTTATTGATAACTGTGCCATGTAGCTTTAGTTTGAGTTTGGATGTTGTAGCCAAGATTTTCTGCCTCACAGATATTCCACAAAGTGACAGCAAGAACTCCTGTGTACATGCCTATGCCCACCATTAATTGGCAGATTCAGCACCTCCATATGAAGACACAAAATGATGCTACTTACCATACAACAATGCTAATAGGATGGTTGTGTTCAACTCAGTGTCAAGAACTTGAAATATCAAGGTTTTGTCAGTGTCTGTGAGACCTGATGGAATATCTGCCTGAGATGCCATAAGGTAAAGCAAGAGTGACTTTGGGGTGATGGTTTATGAGAATAGCATACCAAACCTCCCATTATATGAAGTCTGTCAAGGTGGGAAGAGATGGTCGCTGTGAGGACCGTTGAGTCCTATAATGATATCAAATCAGGCAAACTTTTCTTGAATTCCTTGATTGGCCACTAAGTCGGCGTAGTAACTAGTTTCGGTGTAGCAGCATTGTAACAACCAACATTGGCACGGTGAGAACAGGGGCGCGGGTGCTGTCTGAAACGGGATTTTGTCCAGATTGAGAATGCGCAAGCTATGAGTATCAACATTGGGTCATATTCCAGGATTCCGTTCTTTGAGTACCATTGAGATGTATAGAAATAATAAACAGCTTCCGGATCAGCGTGACTCTCTGAGACACTCAGAGAGATTTCAATTCAATTTACAAGAAGGTTAACTTTGGATTCGGACCCATTTATGTTGCCAGAGATGCAGGCAACAGGAGTGATTGTGGTGTAAGTCCCGTTGCGAAACTTCTAGGGTGGAAAGATTATCATTGAAACAAAGTTTAAAGGTTGCGATTCGCGAATGTTAGGATCAAAATGCGAGGTGCTCAAGTCCAAAAACGGCAACTGCATCATCGGCAGTGCTATTGAATAGAGATTCTCAGCCGGGTCGTGGAGTCATGGGTGAATTTCTCGCTGGTGCATCTGTGGCGAAGCCCATCAAGTAATGTTCAAGTAATATATTACCTGAATTGATATGAGAGCAACAAGAACAGAGAAGAAATCAACGATGGCAGTGCCTAACAGGATATAACATGCTCCACTATCTGCAAGCTTGAAGATATTAGAGGGACACGATATAAAGACAGATAGTGAAACAAATACGAACTGAAAAATGAACTTGTCATAGAAGCCTGAGGAAAGGTCAAAGCGACCAAAACAAAAGTGCGAAACCGCCTCACGCACCCACAGTCACCCAGGAGTGTTTAGGTGCGCTGGCGTTAGAAGAAGCAACATGGTGCTCCTAGGAATAAGCATCACAGTCTGGAGAGAGACTAAATAGACAACTTTACCCCGCCATTTATCTCACGCGAAGCTTACAGATTTCTACCAAGGATGACACTCGTTGTATCACTGCTGCTTTCCTGAAAGTCTGTCTGGCCGTCACCTGGCGAATGTGTTCCAATCTGGAATGATGACAGCCCGCTTCCCTTCCAAGAATCATCAGGGCGGGCGCGACGACCTACTGCAACACGGCCCACCCAGAGCGTCGGAGCGATTCCCTACACCATATTTTAGTGAATACCCAGAAGAAAAATGGTACGTGCGCCTCAGCAAAACGGTGGTAAAGTCCTGTTGAACCCTTCAACCCGTATCTGACCTAAACAATAGGAATGAAGCGGTAAATGATGGATAGGGTGCTTCAGGGTGTTATGGTGAGGATAAAGGATACATAGATCACTTCGATCACATTGTTTGTTTCATCGAGGATCAAAACCATCATCCTATGCACGGCACAAAGTATCGGGTCAATAAGAACATTATCAGACATTGAATATGCTGTCATACCAATACCCGCTACTAAAGAAAAGAGTGGAAGCAGAACGACAAGCTAGCAGCGTCCCTAGACGGTCTAGTAACACTGAATCTGGAACATGATACCGGTGAGTTGCGTAATGCAAAAAGTTCCAAAGAATTAGATGTACTATGTGCGAGTTCGCGACGACAGTACAGATAGAAGTTGTGGTACTTGACCCCCAAAACACTCGTAATGGGATGGAGAGGTGTACGCCAGTAAGAACGTTTCCGTTGTCGTACTTTAGATAGTCTCGCAGTTTTCATGCCAAAAGCTATTGTATTTTTTTCCAGCCTATTAACAGACGAAACTCGAAATGAAACGGCTCTCATCCAGAGTATGACATAGTGAACAAGCTGAGAGTATATCAGAGACAACGTGCAGGAACACCAAACTTATGGACTCACCTTAACTTCGACAATGCTCCCCACTGCGTCTCTTTCTTGTGCCGTTTTTCCTTTGTTTGCGAATAAGGTAGTGATCCCGTCTTTCTGCCGGTAACTGTTCATTGTCGATGGTGCCAGAGATGTGATATAAAGGCAGATTTGAATCAGCCAATGTCGTGAAAACCAGAAACAGAGATCCTCACACGTTCATTCAAGATAGCGAGCCATCATGTTGAGAACATGAGACGTCCGCATCAGTTGCCTCATGCGGCAGTGCTGCTTGCAGTGACGAGACATTCTGATTTTCTGTCCAATAGAGAAACGGAATTGGCGAGGTATTGCGCAAGTATAGGCACCCTTATAATCAGGCCTATCCTCGTTGGAACGTTTACTTTGGAAAGCGATGGCAGAGAAGACGGCGTACGTGGTTGACGTTGCTATTGTCAGATGAATCCTATTAGAGGAGCCTGAGAACAAGAACATACCACGTACTGAGTGGCACATCGCATCTTCACATCCTTTTAAGTCCGATAATCCCTAGTCGCACCTTTAAAGTTTAAAACATCGCTTCGATCCGGAAAAATCGAAATTAGTTGCTATTGTGCAGGAGTACCGAATCGATGGTCCAGAAATAGCGATGGTCGGTAACGAAAAACTGAAAATGACGCGCGTTCGCAGAGTATGAGGACAGTCAGAAGTCGAGAGAAAAGGCGCTGACTAAGCAAACTTGCCTTTGCCTCCGACAACATCACATAATATTCGCCTTCACGAATCTTCATACGGACAAAAATGAAATGAGTTGGACGACCCCCTAGAGCTTCCAAAAAATCCAAACAAGAACATAGGAAAAGACGACTCCGACCAATGCAACACCATTCCTTGGCTGGCTCATCCACGGGTGCAGTCACAAGCTTCGGCATGCCCAGCAAAAGGACCGCGCAAGTCAATTTTGCCCTGTTACCCTCCCATTCCCAACAAGGGTTTGTCCTTACGCGGTATTGCGGCCAACCATACCATTATCAAACCTTTCTCCGATGCTCGAGGCGTTTGAAATGCACCTAGCTCAATTTGCATGGTGGAGGCAACGCTATCTTCGATCTCGTTGCCCCATACGCGGCTACTAAATTCTGGACTACGACGGACTGTGAACGAGCTATCGCACCGTGTTGCGGTCCACTAGGTTCCTGTCGCTTCCGAGGTCTATGGCTTCAGAGGTTGTTCATTGGACCAGTGATACATCCAGTACGCGCCATCCTTCATACTCAATCCCGTCTCAAGTTAATCTCTCCCATCCTAGACACCCATACCACCCTACCAGGAGTTTTATTGAAGACGCGCCGCGGCGATCTATGGTTTCTATCGCTGACACATCGACTCTGAATGGTTGGGCTACGTACGATAAGTCCAGAAAATCTGATTCCGAGTGCTTTGAGTTGGAGAGCGTCGCTTTATAGAACAGTTACAGCAATTCATACGGATATCATCAAGAGGCCATCGACGGTCTTCATTTCATCAGTGGTGTCGGACAGATCGAATGAAGAGAAAGAAAGTGCAGAAGAATAAGCAAATTCAGCTCAAGAAATTAAAATCGCGGTCTTCAGGGAAATTCGTAGCACCAGCATTTGCCGAATATCCTCTTTCTCTCAACATAATTCCCCCGTTCATTACTCATTACATAGAACGGTCTTATCAGTATAGCCTTTCCAAAATCGTCGGCTCACATCTGACGCAAAAACATGGACCACACACACAATGGGTACGGCGCACGGAGGAACGACAGTGCACCGTTTTCCAGCTCTGGAATCTGGACGCCGACTGACTCGTGCACTTGATGTTCCTGGGGGAGAGTGGTTGAAGCTTTTCGTACGGAAATTTGGCGGATGCGACAGCAGCAGTGTCAGGTAAGCGCGTATTTTGCGATTTTCCATCGGTGACTGAGTTGATGTCGATGTTCCAGCTTACCCGATCCCCTCCTCGGTTCAGTCTTTGTTTGCAGGCCAGTGGATCGGTCATCCATTGATACTGTATGAGCTTCAAAAGCGTCCGAGCCAAGAACCGGCACGATTCACAAAGGTTTTATGAGTTGCGCCTCCTTTATCTTTTCCTCCATGATTGCGGCTAGGAGAATCAAAGCAGAACTTGTGCAGGTACGTCTAGATCCCGTCCGTTGTTAATAGAATAGAGGTATTGACGTTTGCTCGGTCCATATGTAGTGCCTGGCATACACCTATTCACCTTGACATCCTACAAGCCTTATCTGCAAGCCTAAAACACGTTGATGGACCGGCAGTCCATGGCAAGTAGCTCAAGACCATGCACTCACTCATAGCAAGAATATCGCACGCCCTGTATCAATACCGTGACCCTACATATACGATATACCTGTGCTTGCCATTGTCGGAATAGTGAGATCCTCTGTCGAGCTCTATTCTCGTCCACAACAACACAAGCATCTCCGACCGTGATCCTGACCGGTCTTTTCGAAGAACGCAGTTGCTCCTTTGCGTATCTTGATTTCACCGCTTCCCACCAATGAGCTTGCGTCATCAATGTCGCACGTTGGACTCACTTCGGACTCGACATTTTTTGTGACGTTCTACTCAAATCCACTGGGTTCGATATTGATATTTGCTCAATGCCCTGCCAGTTGATTCTTTGAGCATCAACCCGCGTTAGTATGGCTACCTTCCCTCGCCCTGGTATCTAAGTAATGGAGGGCTTAGACAGTGACACGGACCAAGGTATGTCGGCTCAGAAACGTTGCTTAATGCCCGCATTCGAAGATAACTAGGCTGATCACGCTCCTATTAGGGAAGTACGTGTTGTTTTCCTGTCCCGCCTGTGACTTTTCTGATCGGTATATGCTCCATTTCCAGGAGAATCTATCATGCCTCAGTTGCAAGTCACCTTTATACCAGTCATCCTGACTCAGATGGGTAATGAGTCGCGGGACGATTCAAAAACCTTCCAACCTTTCGTTAGCTTACAACCGGAGGCGATCCTCTCCTATTGGTGAGTATCGTTTCGGCGATCAATGGAGCCACTCTATGATAATATTCATATAATGAGGGTTCTGGTATGTGTTATTCCCGTGAATCTTGTTTGTCTTTTACCGTTCCCTTATGTGTGTTCAGACTGGTATCCTCCCTGCCGATCCCACCGATGACGACATATTTAAATATCTGGATGCTGAGTTGAACTCAATTATCCTATACGCTCTATTGCATGGTGCGTACTGTTACTTAAAGGTCTAAATCGGGGTTTCTGACCGATGCATGTAGGCATATATATTGGCGTTGTTGCCGTTACGTTGTGGAATATCTGTAAGTCATAAGTGTTCCTATTCTATCTTCAAAGCTGAAGCAAACACAGTCATGACCAACGTTCAACTTTATCAACGTCGATCAAGTGCCTTCATGGTTATCCTGCTCTATATTTTGATAGCCCTTAATTTCGCATTCAGTTGGTCATGTCGGATCTCTGCCTTCATCGGAAACAGGCAGACATCCATGGCCATATACCAGGAGCTCATTAAACCGATTCCAGTAGACCCACTCGGGGCGCCTATAACGGCCTCTATATGTGGTATCATTTCAAACTCCCACATGGTACATGAACTCTTGCTCAATGGCAATTTATACGAGGTAACTAACCAGTATTATCAGATCTGGTGTTGCTGGGCGGTCTGGAAAGGGCGCCGGATTGTTGTTTTGCTTCCAGTCCTTTTTTTAATTTCTGCAACTGGTATGGTGGCCGAACTGTCTGTATTCTCTCATCGACTCACCATTTCTGCAGGGCTGCAACTTGTTGTATCGTGCACTCAATTCAGAATCAGAACTTTTCAAATATTCAATATCCTCTTTATATTTTTCAATCTGGCAACAACCTTATGGTGCACAATATTCATCTACTACCGCCTTTTTATTATTGTTCGTGTTAGATACGAATCAGACTGTCGACTAGGGCCCTACCGCCGCTTCATCGAAGTTTTCGTTGGATCTTCAGCTATCTATGCTATACCGTCAGCTCTATATCTTGCTTTCATCCTCCATGATAACCAGGGAATATTTTACCTTGACAGCATAACAAATGTTACAAAGGTGTGTTTGTAATTGTCCTAGCTCTTTGAGCATTCATCAAAAGATTGCATAGGGACTTGCTCCCACTCTGTTCGTTGGCCGCGCTGCTGCAGGACATACACGGGCGAACGAATCTTTGCAAGAAACTGCCATATCGTCCCTTCATTTCCGGATGTCTTCTCGTGTCGACACTGAGACGGGGACCCAGGAAGATACTATGCGGAGCGACGTTCTTGAAAATGAGAACAACTCTTAGACGGGGATACTAGTTGTGTGCAACGAAAATAGTCGTTGATGAGAGATAGTGGTTGCAAGAGTCTGGCTTTGGAGGATTTTCGTGATTTTATTTGTAGACTCCTCGAGAATTTTCGGACTTCAAGTTCCCTCGTTTTCTGATACTAGTATATTTGGTCTAATTTTACTTAAACTCTCTATAATATCACTTCCCCTTTGATTATTAAATATGTTGCAGAACGACCGGAATGCGTCACAGCTGGGTGGCGCGATGAGATTGACTGTAACGGAGATTACGTATTTTGGATGCCGGTGTCAATGCATGTGATCGCTGTTGACCGAGACCATCACGTCCTTTCGATACTCTTGCACCAGCGAATAGTGCTTACTTTTCCCGATTCAAGGGATGTTTTAAAGGTGTTTATGGGTTATTGGGCCCCAAAATGACGTGGAGATGCAATTCGATACTCGGTGCGTGATGTTTTCTCGTTCTCAGGTTTCTCTAACAAGATCCGTCTGATAGTAGCGACATCAATTGGTGCGGCTTCCCCTCTACCATCACTTCCCAAAGTACGCGTTTCAGCTAGAATGCCATCGAAAGTGTTGGGTCTCGGATATCCAGCAATACCTCGTCAATCTCGTTTCTACGTAGGACAGAAGATTAGAATGTGGGCACCGTCGCATGAGGCAACCGATGCGGACATCATATATTCTCAACATTATGACTGGCTATCTTGACTGAATGTGCGGGGGTGTATGGTGTCTCTGTTTCTGTCTTTTCACGACATCGGGACTCGGCCGCATCCAACTCCATCATTTCATCGCTTCTCTGGCATCATCAACGACAACACAGCCTGTTTCGCTAACAGAGGAAAATCGGCTTCAGGAAGAGACCAAGCGGGAGCATTGTTAAACTTAAGGTGAGTCCATCAGATTTTGTGTTCCTGCACGTTGTCCCTGAAGCATTCACAGCATGTTCACTCCGTCACGCCCCGTTTTGTTTCAAGTTTTGTCTGTTAATAGGTGGAAAGACAATACAACAGTTCTTGGTTTGATACTGCGAGGCTATCTATAGTAAGCACATCAGCCAAGAATCAAGATATCGGTGTACATTTCTCAACCCTCTGGTGAGACTAGGACGAACATGTCTTGATCGTAGACAGGCAACAATTCAACATGGAAGTCGGGCTAGGCTCCTATGGAGGATCCACTGATTCTCCTCCCAGGCTCCGTTCATCTTTTGGCATCTTGATTCAGTGCTGGCACGTAGAGACGGCCTGTTTGTATGATTCTACCCTGTACTCCTACAGTGTTGATATGATCTTTCTCTAGGCGAGATCATGCTCTTCTTTGTTGAATAACACAAAAGTATAGTCCTACGATGGTTCGTGGTGGCTATGAAGGTCCTAAATACCAAGGCGCTTACGAGTCTCTGAAAAAGTAACATCTGTCATTGATCGGATAATAATGAGTCCTGGATTTACCGTGTCAGGGCAATCCAGTTTCTTCTGATCTCTCCCCTGAAATATTTATTACGACGAGCTCACCCCGGTAGTGAAATGCTGCAGTCAATCATGCGCACGCAGACTGCTCGTACAGGAATACGACCTTCTGCCGTTTTGAATATCGGAAGATGGGAGGGTCTCACAAACCTCTTCCGAACTCTTTGCCCTTTCATACGAATATCTATGACAAGCTAATTTTCTGGATTCGTATCCATTTCGATTTATGTTCTTATATCTGTGATTCCTCTGTATCGCACCCCTTTACATACAGTGCCGTCGTCGACTTCTTCCTTGGATCTCCGTGACCCGCCGAGGGCCTATCTCGTTACCCACTAACCCCACGCACTTGTCACTTCAAATGACTCAGCTTGTAATCGTCACCATCGCAGACCCAGCCATCTCATTACCCCTCAGAAGATTCACTACGAGTATGAACCGATCTCCCCTGCGACGGTGTCGGTTTATTTTTGGCCTGTTTGGTGATATAAATGCATCCCAGATCGACAACTGATGGAGGGTGCGTAGCGACCTTACGCCCGTTGCCGATCTCCTTCATGTACGCCGTACGTTGATGTAGTGCCATAAAGGACAGAACCCTACTCAGACTCGACGCTTAGACTCACAATTTGCGCATTCCTTAATCGGACAAAACACTGCTTTGACTGGGGCACATCGCCTCTATTGTTGACCATTGGTTGACAAATGCCAACGGTGGTCGTTACGATGCTGCTACGTTGAGGTCGCCGAACACTTGGACGTCAAGAAGAGTCAAAGGAGAGTAAGTCTGATTCGATTTGGATTCGATGTTGTCATAGAACTGAAAACTCCTCAGCGACCATCTTTTCCCTCCCCGATGGACTTACGGCGTAGTACACTTTATATATTGAGAGGCCTGGTATGTCATTCTCATAAACCACTACCAGGCCACCACTCTTGTGCTTTCCCCTATGTCGACTCAGGCAGATCTTCCGTCAGATTTTAATAATGATGACAAGGAGTTCATATTTCTGCTTCTTGATGCTAACTTGAACTCACAGATCCTATTCGCACTGATGTATGGTGAGCAGTATCGGCTCATGTCTTCATACATAGGTACTGATCAATGATGGATACAGGCATATACACTGGAATTCTTGCTATTACGTTGTGGAATATATGTGAGCCATGACCTTATCCTCTACAACATCCAGACTGAAGAGAATGACGGTCACCAACAAATGCTGGCCAGTCCGACGAGCCATGGTCATCTTGATTATCCTCCTCCATACTCTGACTACTATCATCTTTGCTGTCAGTTGGTTGGATGTGCACTCTGGGTTTACTGAAAATGGGCAAAGCTTTTGGACACTATATTTGAGGCTTAATACTGGTATAGTCCAAGTGGTAATTTTGAAGGGTGTTGCTGCCTCCATGAGTACCATTCTCACAGACTCATATATGGTGTGTGAGGGGCCTGCTGGGAAGCCATATCACTGGAAGCTCACCATGGTTTCTACTCTAGATTTGGTGTTGCTGGATGGTTTGGGCGCGGTGTTGGCCTGTTATTCTGCTTCCAATATTGTCCTTAATTTTTGCAACCGGTAAAGTGACTGTCTTGTCATCTACTCTCTTAATACGACCAACCATCTCTGTAGTGTCAAAAATCATCACAGTATATCTCACCAGTGTCAGCTTAATAGAAGCTGCTGATATATTCTCAACGATCTATCCAATCTGCATCCTGGCAACATCATTATGGTGCACTTTTCTCATCACTTACCGCATTTTGACTATTACTGGCATTAAGCACAGAGAAAATGGTCGATTGAGAGTCTATCAGCATTTCCTTGGAGTGCTTGTTGAATCTTCAGCTCTCTATTCGATATCTCTGGGCGTATTTTTGGCTCTCACTACGAGCAGAAATGTATGCAGTAAACTGCTAGTGTACTATCTTGATATCATAACTGCCATCACAAGGGTGCGTCGACAAAATTAAACTCTGTTATCATTTAACAAACAATTTGTCTAGGGAGTGGCTCCAACACTCATCATAGGGTGTTTCGCAGTCGGACATCGGGCCCGCCTAAACGGTTCATGGCAGGGAAGTGTGATCGGGTCGGCTTCTATCCGGTTGCAAGAGGAAGAGCACAGTCGGATGAGCTTCCGGGAAGATGACCGGACAAGTTCAATGCTTGATGGCGATCTCGAAGCTCAGCGCGCGAGTTCTCTGAGAGTAAATTGATTTGCTTTTATCGTCCCTCATCCTGAGCTGAAACAAGATTTCGTTTCTTAGGAACCTTCGCCAACACTTCGCTCTGTCTCTGTTGTAACCGATTATGTCCATGCAAACACTGATGTCTCTCCGGAGGCCTCACCTCACACCCGGAGCCGCTCGCTCCTTCACGACCGTCCATCCTTTAGTGAGGATGCGGCCCATGATTCTACCGTGGCGGACGAGACGACAGCTTTGGATCAATAAAGATGTAGCATCGACAAGAACAAAAACTTCCGGCGCGCTGTAAACAACACCCTCCTTCAGTTTTCTTTTTGAAATTTGACGATTGTCTCCCAGGATATGTATAAAATAGCCTGTTTACTCTTTCATTTTGTTTGTAGCCATAACATCGTACCGTACATTCGTAGGTCGTTATTAGATACGACGGACTTGGGCAGCCTTGTATTTTCTTGCGCGTTATTTTTTGTAATAGACTGATAAATGTGAGCTTTCTCTCTAGTAGAGCCTCGATTATCCGCATGCAAATCTACCAAAATATGAAGTCGAAGTATCCTGTCTGACGTAGACCTAACGGCCTACGAGAAACCCAAAGAGTTCTGCTTCGAAAGTAATAGATCTTTGTTCAGTCTTCCAGGACGATGGCGTCGAACCCGAAGTATAAATTCGTTACCCGATTTCCAGATCTTCTTCTAGGATCGGTATCTTCCTGCGCCATTGATGGTCCACTCTGACGAACTTGACTTATATAGAAATACTTGAGAGAGCTTACAAACAGGTGGTACGCAAAAAATGCGGTAAAGTAAACACATTGACGATAAACGGATCCATTGCTAACCTCGAGTCTTCCATTCCATGCAGACGCCGTCTTGGCCGGGTAGACTTCCCGTCGCAAACATACATACAGCTCCTGCCCATGGCTCACGACGATTTGTCACACAAAGTGTGAAGGACGCTATGCAGAATTGCGACGAAGCGTAACCGTGACAGAGAGACAGAGGGGACTCGGAGAGGAATGTCGCTTTCGTTCATCCTTCCTCGGTCATCCGCTGGTCCCGGATGTATCCATGGGAGCGAATCGAAATCGCGCGGCTTTCCAATTTACGTTCGACTGCCATATTCGAGGTGAAGGAAGGCTTGAGAAGGCATCCCGGCACGAGCGGCACCCCACGCCCGTGGTCGCATTCATCTTTTCATCGCCACTTTGGCATCGTCAATCACGAATAATTACACCACAGCGGAAGGCGGAAGCAAACAAAGGAAACATAATTGAAGAGACCAAGCCCACGCATTGTTGAACTCAAGGTGAGTCCAGCCAGGACTTGGAGGTCAGATGGGACAGCGCACGATGTAGCGTTGAGTACGTCGAGTTGGGAATGGAAGGGTAATGAAGATTGGTTGGTGCGATCCTTTTGCTGGGAATTCGACTCGCTCGCTGGTATCCGTGAGTAGTAGCGCGAAATCGTAGTTTTTAGGATCCATATTGCGTCCGTGACTTTCTGGCATCACGAAGGTCAGCCACAGACTTTTGACGGAGGCAGCCGCTCCTGAGCCAGTGGTATGCGAACGAAAGACTGGATCAGAGTGATTCATGGGAACCTTTTTAGACGCTGAAGAGGGCTTTGATACGAACCAAGTCGCCAACAAAAAAATCATAAAATGCATCTAACAGACTCCGCATCGAAAGTCTCAACCACTCCTCTGCCAGAACGACCAGTACACAGATTGGTTCGCGTCCAGAGTCCAGGAGCCGGATGCACGGATTAGCCAGTCGGCGCCTCGGTGCATAAAAGGATAGCAGAGACTCTTGGGCATTGAAGTGACAATCACGCGTTTTTGCTGTTCCTGTTCGTCGATTAGAGCTCTATAAATGCGATGCTGCTAGATCTAGAGATATACTAAGCTTGAGGTCCTCGAGTCCAACTTACACCGCAAGACTCACCTAGTATCGTTTTGCCCTCATTCAGTGATTTCCTCCCGTGTAAGGCCCTCATATACGATTGTTGATGGACATAACCATCCGACGATTCCATAGCATGACTAATGCCTCTAGTGGAGAACTGAGATTCGGAAGTACTGGTGTAATTTGTAGCGGAGGAAGATATACATGGGCTTCTTTCCCACGACCCACCGTGTCACACGCCCTCGCGCGAACTACGTTCTCCATGATATCCTGAATCGTAACCAGGGAAGTCGAAGACAACTCGACGTCTGTGCTACGAGCGCAGTTCGCATTCTCAGCCTTAGCTACCCGTTCATGCCGTATAAACACTCTGCGAACAGTCCAAGCACCCCTGCAGTTGACCTTTGCGATGCCAGGGAGTCAGAGACGCGAAGGCTATACAAGTGCTAAAATCAGACAATCCCGAGCTACCGTTGACACCAGTGAGCGAGTGCTCGCCTAGCCAGTTTGAAGTTGTTTCCCGACTCGAGGAGGTTATACCAGAGTAGTTATCATTTCGAAACTCCACATCCAGTACGCGCCATCCTTCTCAACCCCGATTCAAGCTAATCGCTCTCATCCTAGACACCAATATTGAGCCTGACCACCCTTTTAAAGTGTGCATGCTATCGCGTATACACCCGCCCCGTCCGATGCTCAACCAGTGAAGATACCCGGTACGGCTACCGAGTATGGCTCTATATCCCTTGGACAAGCTAGAGGACGAACAAGAGGGTGAATACACTGAGTAGAGTGCGTGTTTAGGCCCTGCGAGTCGTAGGGTTTTGTCGCTGAACGTTGAATAGATCGCCTAGTTCTTTTTTAATGAACCTCAAGTCGGGATTCCTCTCAAAATACCAACGTGGCGAACATCAAGGCAGCCTCATTTGGTCTCGCTTCCTTCCCAGTCGAATTTCCGGGAGAGGTACGATGGTATCATTCAGCCAAGCACACCTACCCAATTTTTCGGCCTGGGGTTACGTTGTGGCTGTTACCAGCCCAGTAAGAGCCATGCTATTCAGCTCTGTCGTGTGCTCACCCTTCCTAGTAGAATGTCATATCAACGCTCTTCGACTGGACGCCCACGTCACACATCTTTGCTTGCGTAGACAACGACAAGTCAATGAATCGCGGGGCTATCCGAGGTGCATGCTGATACGCTCGATTAGTGGAGCGTTGAACGTGTGGACCTACCGGGAAAAACCTTCAAGTAGGCTTGTACTACAGTTCAGCATAAGGAGGAGGAAAGGCCACTGTCCCGGCGCCGGAAGAAATGGAGTGATTTGGTGGATCCAATCTGACGACGGGTACGCGCAGTACTCCTTTGCGACGTGCGTTTCATTAGCTCATTTCTTTCCAGTGTCTATGAGCCGAGGTTGTTGCATCCACTATATATCGTGTGCACCTCAAGCTCAAGCTAAGCAAGAGCGGATGCTACGCATTGATGGTGAGCCGCTTTTTATGTCATCTAGGATCCGGATACTGACACGAACGACAGACGAAATCATGAAGCCGCTGAAGAATGAGATTCCGATATGATTTACCAAACACCTTACGTAGGGAATCTCTGAATCTTCGACGTTTCTCCCAGGACGTATTACGGCAGGTCATCGTGCTCGCTCAGACGACTCCTGTCAGGGAAGCGTGGCAGCATGAGCCTCCATCATGTCGCGTTCACAAGAGCACAGCCAGACGAGCTTCGAGGATGACCGGTCAAGTCCAGTGCTTGATGGTGACCTCGAAGCTTAGCGTGAAAGTTCTGTCAGGGTGAGTTGCTTCTATCACCTCTCTGTTCCGGATTGAAACAAGATTTTCGTTGCTAGGAACCTTCTTCGTCACTTCGCTGTCTCTGTTGTTGCCGATTATGCCCACGCAAACGCTGATGTTTCTTCGGAGACCTCCTGTTATCTCAGGAATTCCTCGTTCATCTACCAAGGTTCATCTCTGTATGAGGATGCCACCTATAGTTCTACCGTGGTAGACGAGGCGACATCTTGAGTCGATGAAGATGTAGCATTGAAAAGAATGGAAGCCTCCGGTGGGGTGCTGTATGCAAACACTCATTCGTATTTTTTTCTGATTTTTGACGATTGTCTCCATTCGGGATATGTATAAAACTGCCCGTTTACTCTTTCATTTTGTCTGTAGCATTAACACCGTACCATATATTCGTAGGTCGTTACTAGATACGTAGTTTCTTGCGTGTTATTTTTGTGACAGACTGATAAATATGAGCTGGCTCTCTACACAGCAGTTAGATCCTCGACCTCAGCCTCGATTATCTACACGTAATCCAAGATGCCTTATGAAGTCGAAGTGTCCCATCTTACGTGGTCCTAACGGCCTAGTAGAAGCCCAAAGACTTTCGCTTCGAAAGTAAACCTTTGTTCAGCCTTCCAGGACGATGGCGTCGAATGCGAAGGATATAGTCGTTCCTCGATTTTCACATCCTCTTTTAGGCTCGTTACCTTCGTGCGATCTCGATTCTCCACTCTGACGAACTTTACTTACATGTCTGAGAGAAAGCTTACAAACAATTAGTACGCGACAAACGGAGTATTTTCAATTCGTGAACATGAAGCTAAGAGTTTGACGATAAACGGATTCACTCTAATTAACCTCGAGTCTTCCTTTCCATGCAGACACCATCTTGCCCAGGCAGATTTCCCGTCGTAAACACATCTAGTACAGCCCCTGCCCATGGCTCACGACGATTTGTCGAACAAAGGATGAAGGACGCCATGCAGGATCCTGACAAGGGTAACAGAGAGACAGAAGAGATTCGGAGGAGGATGTCCCTTTCGCACATCCTTCCTCAGACCTCCATGGGAGCGAATCCGAAACCGCGTGAGTGGCAAATATGAGAGGTGAGACTGCGACGGGTAGGGCCAGGAGAAGGGACCGGCCTGCCGACAAGGTCGAGGAATGCATGCTAGCACGACCGGCACTCCGCGGCCGGCAACCAGGATATATTTAGTTACGCATGTTTGTCGATTACCACTTGGACGGAAACCACCACCCTTCATCAAGAGAGCGCCATTGACCTCGACATTCTTCACGCCACCTGCTGGCGGCGATGATTGCGACTCCTGCCGCCGCTTCGGTGCTGCGACGTTGTTGTTGTTCGCTGTAGCCTGTGCTGCCGTTGAGGAGTACGACTCATTCTCGCCCTCACAAAGCCCAGTTCCTTTCGCTTTGTGTGTCGACCACCATGGACAATGACGACTTCTGACGACTTCTGACGCCACTTCGGTGCCGCGGCGTCCTCGTACACTGCATCTTGCGCTGGCGGTGATGATTGGGACCCCTGCCGCCGCTTCGGCGCTGCGACGTCGTTGTTCCTTGTTACGTGCGTTTCTGTTCCTCGCTCCCCCCCGTGGTGACGAAGATGGTGGCTGCTGCCGCCCGAATGCTGTGACAGAGTCCGTCTCGTTGCTGACGTTTCGATGGTGAGAATGAAGGTTGCTCCTGTCTCAAGTTCACGGCAACGACTCGTTCTCATGGTTGGCGCTGCGTACGTGCGTCCTAGCATCCTTGCTACCTCTCCTTATGCGCAGCGACGGTGCTACCAGTATCTATCATTGCTTTAACCCTGGTGCTCGTCATCGTGACTGGATCCGTGCACTGATGTAACATCTATGTGTATCGTTGCTTGTTTTTGTCGTACACTCGTCACTGGTGTCCCCCGCGGTCGTTACCTGTACTAATGATATTGCTTTTCATACGTCTGTCTCGGGTCCGTGCTTTCAAGCGATGTCACTTTGTCTCATCGACTATTTTGTTGTAGTCATCACCAGCGATTATGCTGCTTCTGCGAGACTGAGGCTGAAGACGAGGTTCATGCCATGTGGCACTGATTCATCGCATAAGGTACAGGATCTGCGTAGACAGTCCTTCCACGACATCTTCGCGTTCGCCTCCTGCTCGTTTCGGTCCAGCTTGCAGTCCGCGCCCTCAATGTTTTATGTTATGCAACTGTTTGTTGAGGCCAACGATCCAAGGATTATCTGTCGCTTCGCTAAATTCGTTTTTGATACGTTTCGTGTATTTAAGGAAGTCCCAGTCTTGCGATCGTAATAATGATATCGTTGTTATTCTACTATACTAAATAGAAAACCCGTAAAGATACTCTAACCAGCGATACACACTCAACAGTGCGATTGAGACGGCATGAGCCTTTGTGGCCGCAGCACATGGTACGCCATGTCAGGGCTGCGGACCCGGCCGTTCCTTATTGGGACCTGGCGCCGGCAACACCATACCACTACCACTACCTAGCCTAAATCTTTTCTGTTCGATGCCAACAACTTGCGCTTATACAATCTACTGCGAAAATATCCCTGATCAACAGTCTTGGAAACTGCATTGAGATCTCCTGTCGAGAGACCCGATAGTACCACAACAGGACGCGACCTTGTGCTCCAACGGTGCTCATGCTAGCAACGCATGCGGTCTTGGTCCTGGCGCTCCTTTGTTAATCTCTTATCCACCGCCAACATTGATCAAGTTTGTACGGCTTCGATGGAGTCTCAGAACGCTTCAAGGAGATCAAGGAAATCTTTTGGCTTTGATGTCAGAGGACGGTAGTGATCAGTTTTTCCAGCCTTGATGGATATTACCGCCTTCTATGTATAACGAGAGGCTTGGTGTGCATGGTTCTTGTAAACTACTGCACAATTTCTCTTGTTTCCCCTCATGGCAACTCAGGCAGTCATTCCGCTAGATCTTACTGACGAAGACAGTGCTTACATGTTTCGATTTCTGGACACTCAACTGAACTGTGGGATGCTCTATGCGCTGTTGCATGGTGAGTAGCAACCTTATGTGTCTTCATATGCAGGAGTTGACCAATAACAGGCATATACACAGGTATTCTCGCGTTTACCTTATGGAATATATGTGAGCTAGTGTCTCCATTACAACTTCGAAGCCTGAAATGAATAGCACAGTCATCAATAAACAGTGGCCGATCCGACGAGCCCCGGTTCTCATTAACATTCTCCTCTACATTCTGATTACCATCAGCTTTGGTGTGGGTTGGTCAACTATGCACTCTGCGTTCATCGGAAACGGGCAAAATTCTCGGACCGTATATCTGAAGCTTAACGATATCCGAGCATTCTATTTGGAGACGGGTATAACAGCCTCCGCCAGCACCAGTCTCGCAGACTTGTATATGGTAACCGCAACTCCATTGAGAGCTCTCTGCATCAGTTCACCGAATATTGACTTCAGATTTGGTGTTGCTGGAGGGTTTGTGGACGGCGCTGGCTCATCATTCTGCTTCCAATAATTTTCCTGCTTTCCGCGACGGGTAAAGTGTATGATCTTTGTCGACTTTTTTTGCGTACTAACCTGTTATGTAGTATCAAAAAGTGTGACGTTATACCACGAACACCTCAACAAGTCTGTCGGCGTTTTCCCTGTGCTCTATACATCCTTCATTCTCGCGACGACATTATGGTGCACATTGTTTATCATTTACCGTATCTTGAATGTCACTAGGTTTAGACAAGGACTCGGAACACAGGGGCGACTCGGAGCTTTCTATCGTTACGTTGAAGCACTGATAGAATCCTCGGCCCTCTATTCGGTATCTCTAATCCTCTTTCTAGCTTTCGCCATTCGTGATGATTTGAGGATGCATTACTTCGATATCGTAGCTGGCATTGTCAAGGTGCGTTAACAACCTCCAACTCTGTTATCATGTATTCAACATGTTATGTAGGGAATCTCTCCGACACTTCTTGTAGGACGTATCACGGCAGGACATCGTGCTCGTCCAGACGACTCCTGGCAGGGAAGCGTGACGGCATTAACTTCCATCAGGTCGCGTTCGCAAGAACACAGCCAGACGAGTTTCCAGGATGATGACCGGGCAAGTCCAATACTTGATAGTGACCTCGAAGCTCAGCGCGACATATCTTCCAGGGTAACTTCATTTGCTTATATTGCCTCTCCGTCCCGAAATGAAACAAGATTTTCGTTTCTTGCTAGGAACCTTCTCCAACACTTCGCTCTGTTTCCTCTGTGGCTGATTATAACCACCCAAATACAAATATTTCCCCAGAAATCTCACCTCGTTTTGGGAGTTGCTCGCTCCTTCACGAACGTTCTTCCCTTTATGAGAACGTCACCCTTGGTTACTCCGCGGTGGACGAGGTGATAGTCGATGAAGGCGTAACACTGAAAAAACTGGAAATGTCTGATGGTGTGCCGGTATGCAAGCCTCTCCCTCGTTTTGCTCTTTTTCTTGCTGACAATTATCTCCATCCACAGTAGCTATTGAGATCTGTAGGGTAGATAGCCATAACATTACCCCATAGATTTGTTGTGACGTTCTCATGTACATACGAAGAATTAGCCAATCGACGCATCGGTGCATAAAAAGGATAGCAGAGACTCTTGGGCATTGAGGTGACAATCACGCGTTTTTGCTGTTCCTGTCCGTCGATTGGAACTCCATAAATGCGATGCTGCTAGATCTAGAGATATACTAAGCTTGAGGTCCTCGAGTCCAGCTTACACCGCAAGAACTCACCTAGTATCGTTTTGCCCTCATTCAGTGATTTCCTCCCGTGTAAGGCCCTCATATACGATTGTTGATGGACATAACCATCCGACGATTCCATAGCATGGCTAATACCTCTGGTAGAGAACTGTGAGATTCGGATGTATTGGTGTAATTTGTAGCGGAGGAAGATATACATGGGCTTCTTTCCCACGACCCACCGTGTCACACGCCCTTGCGCGAACTACGTTCTCCATGATATCCTGAATCGTAACAAGGGAAGTTGAAGACAACTCGACATCTGTGCTACGAGCGCAGTTCACATTCTCAGCCTTAACTACCCGCTCAGGCCGTCCAAACTCTCTGCGAATAGTCTAGGCACCCCTGCAGTTGACCTTTGCAATGCCAGGGAGTCAGAGACGCGAACGATACAGGTGCTAAAATGATAGAAAAATCAGGCAATCTGAGCTACCGCTGACACCAGTGAGTGAGTGCTCGCCTAGCCGGTAGTAAGCTTCTACTACGGTCCAGCATAAGGAGGAGGAAAGGCCACTGTCCCGGCGCCGGGAGAAATGGAGTGATTTGGTGGATCCAATCTGACGACGGGTACGCGCAGTACTCCTTTGCGACGTGCGTTTCATTAGCTCATTTCTTTCCAGTGTCTATGAGCCGAGGTTGTTGCGTCCACTATATATCACATGCACGTCAAGCTCAAGCTAAGCAAGAGCGGATGCTACGCATTGATGGTGAGCCGCTTTTTATGTCATTTAGGATCCGGATACTGACATGAACGACGGACGAAATCATGAAGCCGCTGAAGAATGAGACTCCGATATGATTTGCCAAACACTTTACGTAGGGAATCGCTTCGACATAACTCGTGGGATGTATCATAGCCGGACATCGAGCCCACTGCCACGATTCGCAGCAAGTAAGTGTAGTGGGTCAGCTTCTATCAAGTCGCGTTCACAAGAGTACAGCCAGACGAGCTTTCAGGAGGATGACCGGGCAAGTACAATGTTTGATGGTGACCTCGAAGCTCAGCGCGAAAGTTCTGTCAGGGTGAATTGATTTGCTTCTATCACCTCTCTGTCCCGGACTGAAACAAGAATTCACAGTCTTCCCGGACGATGGCGTCGAATGCGAATATAGTTATTCCTCGGATTTAACACCCTCTTTCAGGCTCGTGAGTTTCTTGCGACCCCGGTTGTCCAGTCTAACGAGTTATACTTACACATCTGAGAGGGCTTACCAATAGGTGGTACGCGAAAAACGGGGGTATTTTCAATTTGTGAAGCTACGAGTTTGACGATAAACGGATCCAGCCTAACCTCGAGTCTTCCTTTCCAAAGACGAACAAAGAGTGCGAGAAAATAGACAGAAAACCGAGAGAAATGGGACCACTTTACTGTTCAAAAAATTGGAAGCCTCAAGCCTTAAAGCTTAACGACTCAAGAGCGGCCCCAATAGAGACTTAGATATTAGAGCGGGATATTCTTGAGCTTAGCCAAAGCCCTGTGATTGAGCACCAGGTCCAGGAAAGAACGTAGGAGAAGGTTCCCAGATATAGAACTTTGTTTTAGAGTGGGGAAAAGGAACAAGCGAGATGAAGGAGAACCATCGCGACTGGTACATAATCACAACCTGCAGATGGTCAGAGAGGCTTACACTCCTCTAGACTACGCCGACGCTTGAAACAGTCGGAGACTCTGAACCAGATCAGAATGACGATGGGGTCGATAGCGACCATGAGGCAGTGGAGTTCATCACACGCAAGTACGAACTCTGGCTATGAAGGCACCCTTGCCTCTGCCGAGTGCATTGCCAGCTTCCACAGGTCCGGTAGACCCTTTTGCTCCACGCCTCAGTATTGACACGACAGACGTCTATTAAACGGAAGCACATCTTCGAGGGGGTCGATTGTTCCCCCCTCACCCCTCACCCTGCATGCGTGAGGGTCAAATGCCCTCTCCCCATTCCCATTCATCCCAGAATGGTTCGAGTTCTGCGAGGATGTTTGCACCTGCGGCATCGGTAGGCCGCGCATTGCAGACTCGGAAGCATCAGAACGACCACCAAATCGAGATTCACACCAAACACGCGGACGGGTACGGACCACACGCTACTCTCAGGGAATTTCGCACAGATATCGTCCAACTCCCCTTCTGCCTGTTCGTCAAGATCCTCTGAACTCTGAGCAGTGTTGAGCACATCTCGGAGGTCTTGGAGTTATCGAGGTAGGCGCTCGGACGTGGTAACGGAAAGTGAAGCTCGAGAGGAAATTGAGAGCGACGTTGTCTGTATAGAACAACATATCGTTAATCTCAGCTGTTGGTAAAAAGCTGTATTAGGTACCTGTATAGAACAACGTATCGTTACTATAATATGATAAGTAATGTGCCAGGACGAATATACGTAGAGGTACTCACATCTCAGCTGTTGGTAAAAAGCTGAGATGTGAGGCTGTGCATTGTTAACGAAAAAGGAAAGTAAATATCAAATACGTAGTCCGTGTGCGTCTCGTACTGCTACTACATCTAACACTCCCCCTCGAGACATATGCGGCTCGTTTACACAATGCCCAGTGCTTTCGTAAACTTCTTGAACTTTTGACGGGCCAACAGCTTTGTTAGGACATCAGCAATCATGTCATCAGTGGGACAATACTGTAGCTTGATGTGGCCTTGCTCGATGGTTTGCCGGATGAAATGGTAACGGACTCCAATGTGCTTCATATGTTCATGAAATACTGAATCCTTGGCTATAGATAGGGCATTTTGGCTGTCGGAGTAGAGGATGGTGGGTTCATTTGGATAGATGGAAGGGTTCATGATGAATGTGGAGAGCTCGGAAAGGAGCTTGTGCAGCCAGATCATATTTTTCGATGCTGGGGTCAATCCGACATATTCTAATTCACCTGTGGAGATGGTAACGATTGGTTGCTTCCTTGAGGTCCACATAACGGCGCCCTGACCCATGAACAGCACGAATCCGGACATAGATTTCCTCCCAGGCTGGTTAGCATATGATGCATCGTGATAGCCCTTAGGGTTGATTTCGATGCCACCAATTGTGAGCCGTTGGTCGCATGTACCCTTGAGGTAGCGAAGGACTCGGAATCTGGCCTTTAGGTGAGTTGAATGCGGTTCCTCAACAAATTGTGAGAGTGCTGAGACCAAATAACTGATTTCAGGGCGAGAACCAACTGCGATGTACATGAGGGAGCCCAGGAGTTCACGATAGAGCACCTTTTTGCATGGTGTGACTGGTTCCTTGGACATGGAAGGTGAGTCTGGGTTCAGATCGAGATTTGCTTCCATTGGGGTCGCAAATGGGGCCATGTCCTCAATGCCAAAACGTTTTGCAATTTGATCAATGTATGCAGGTTGTCCAATACTGATGGTGTGATTTTCCCAGTCTCGAGTGATGTGCATACCCAGCAGCCAATGAATAGCCCCAAGATCAATGAGCTCAAAATGAGAGCCGATTTCTCGTTTAAATCAGTTTGACTCTTCTTGGGAGTTTGCTATAATGGTGAAGTCATCTGTGGCCACTGTGATGATGGTGTATTTTGTTGCTGACTCGATCCGATAGAAGACGGCCTCATCTGCATTGCTAACTGTGAACCCGAGGGAGATCATTGTTGACTTCAGGGTTTGGTACCAGCCTTGTCCTGCTTGCTTTGTGCCATATAGACACTTGAGCAGTCTGGCACAGACGTTCTGGCCCTTGAGATGTTCCGGGATTTCAAAGAACTCTTCATATCTACTCGGGAACTTGATATAGATCTCCTCAGTGATATTGGCATGCAGGTATGCATTTTTGATATCGGCTTGGTCAATTATTGCATCACGAGAGGCAGCCATGGATAGTAGGATGCGGAGAGTAGGGAGGCGGACAACTGGGGCATATGTGTCGAAGTAGTCGACACCTTGGACTTGAGTAAATCCTTTAGCTACAAAATGCGACTTTGCCTTTTCAGGCTCGCCAGTTTCGTTCTGTTTGACCCGGTACATGAATCTCGTGTCCACGATATTTGCATTCGTGGGAACGTCTTCTCGTTTCATCACCTTCCACGCTTTCTTCTTCTCACACTGCCTGACTTCTGCAAGCATTGATTTGCGCCATTCTCCCTCGTCAGGACCACTCAGTGCCTCCTTCATGGTCACTGGTTCGATGTCTGCTATCATGGCATAGTCTACCAGTGAGGAGCTCAACAGCTCATCATCTTCATCATCTGACTCATCTTCAGGCATGGTTACTGCTATTCCAGCAGCGGTGGGACGTTTGCATAGGTCTGGGAGTGCGAGTTGGCCTGGTTTTGGGGCTGCAGAGCACTTGGGTTGGCTTGGCTGAGGAGCAGGATCAGACTCTATGTCTGTGAGTGGGGATTCTGGACGTTCTGGGTGAGTTTCTGTGGGATTTTGTGGTTCGTTTGGTTGATTTTCAGTGGGCTGGATGGTTGTAGATGGCTTCGGAACCTGAGGAGAGTTGATATCTTCATCCTCCCCCTCGACAACAAAGGGTTCTGGAGTTAGGTCCTCTTTATTGAAGTAAACATCACGTTCAATGCTGACCCTTCGCTTTCCAGGCCAGTAAATCCTCCAACCTTTTGCTTCAGTATCAATTCCAATGAAGCGAGCCTCAATAGCATGCTCCCCAAGCTTTTCCAGTGCCTTGACTCGGACCCAGCAGCGACATCCCCATGGACAAAGGCCAGAGATGTTGGGCTTTCTGCCGGTTGCCATCTCAAATGGGGTTTTCCCTGATGGTATTGCTTTCGTTGGGGTGTGGTTGTAGACCCATTCAGCATGTCGGTGAGCTTCAGCCCATAGATATTTTGGTAATCCCGAACTGATTAGAAATGCTCTTGTCATGTCCATCAGATATCCGTTGGAGCGTTCGGCAATGCCGTTTGACTGTGGGGAATCATGTACTGTAAGGTGTCACTCTGTCCCCTTTGCCTTGAGGTGCTGAGTGAACTCGTCGCTTAGGAATTCTCCCCCTTGATCCGTGCCCAAGATCTTTATGACTTCAACACCACGCTGGACCTTGATCCAGATTTTGTAGCGCTTGTATGATCCAAAGGTACCCGATTTCTTTGATAGATACTCAGATTTTGATTCATGGGTGTGTAGATCGCGGTATGTGCAGGCATAGCGTGCCCCCCCTAGTGATATAACGGACATCGGACCCATCAAGTCTCCAACAACTTTGTCGCCAGCATTTTCAACATACTCATATTGACCTTGTTTGGGGAACAGTTTGCGTTTTGCCTTGGCCTTTACACAGGTCTCGCAAAATTCTGGCTTCGAGTCCAGGTCAAGCTCGATTCCCTCAATATGGCCATCAACATACATGTGACGGAGAGTGGCATGGCTTCGGTGAGCACAGATATTGTGTAGCTCTGTGATGTTCACTTTGAGCTTACTAGCCGCCATAGCGACATCTGGTTTTGCTCCCGTGGCAGGCTGGCGTGTGCCTGGAGTCGATATGATGTATAAGCCTCCGGCTTCGGGGATCTTGGCTATGATCCTAGCATTGGGTCGTGGCGTACGGATGTACATGGTTCGATCAGAGGGTTCAATATGGATGGGAAATCCGGTGTGGCTGACTTGCGATAGAGATATAAGGGTGTATGCCATTTTCGGTGCATGGTATGCATTTCGAAAACTTGCAATGGTGGGTTTTTTGTCTTTACCCATAGGTAATGGCAATTGAAGATCCCCTTTGCCAATTGCATGGAAGACTTCACCATTCACAGCCTTGATGGGCTTCGGGTCAATGTTGGTGTAATTTTTGAATCTCCAACGTTCGGGTGAGTACGTTTTCGAAGCTCCACAGTCAGCAATTGCTGTAACTTCTTCTCCCATTGCTATGTGAGCATTACCCTTGGTCTTGTAGTCTGATGTGCACACTAAGGCCACATTTGAGTCATTGTTGTCATCAGCTATGACTGCGATGACGTGCTCATTGTCGCTTTCATCAATGGCTGCCGATGCCGATTCCTTTGCTTTCCCCTTTCCCTTAGCCTTGTTCTTTTTCAAAGCTGGACCTTGACCCGCTTTCCCACCACCTTTGCACCAACAATCCCCAATGAGGTGGCCAGTTTTGCCGCATGCCGGGTTCATGCATTTAAGGTGGGACCTGTCTGGTTTTTTCTTTGTTTTCCCCCTTGAACCCTGACTGCTTTGACCTCTTCCTTTGTTTTGTCGTTGCGCAAACATTGCCACATTTTCCGCTGTTGCCTTTGATGCCACCTCTTCATCCCATTCCTCCTGCAGTGCCGCAATAAGGACATCCGATGTGAGGGGTATTTTTGTGAATTTGCTGGTAGCAGAGAGGGTGCGGCGGATGTGGTCATAGGAAGGTGGGAGCGATTTTTGGATCATCGAGGTGTACTGATTATCTTCGATTTTCAAGCCCATGCCCTCAATACGTTCATGGAGGATCCTCATCTGGCCAAGGTGCTCCCACATGTTGCCTTCGTCGGGGCAGGACATGTTGCTGAGCCGGGTTAGGAGGTGCTCGCGTACAAGATCACCCTTGCCAGTCATGACATTGACAAGCTTTTTCCAGACAAGGGCAGCTGTCACTTCACCCTTGATCTCATTGAAGGTAGAGTCAGAGATGGATTCATAAATGATGCAGCGCATCTTCACCTCCTTCTGCTCATACTCTTCAAGCTTGTCCTCCAGCTTCTCCAGGTCATCATCCGAGAGCGGGTGTGAAAATCCAGTGTCAGTAGACCGGTAAAATTTTCCTTTGTGCTCAACTGGGTGAGGGGGTGCATGGGTGGTTCCTCGTAGGTGTCAGCCAAGACCCTTGTCAAGAAACTTGTTGGTGATTTTCTCTTCAAATGCAACCCAGTTCGTTCCATCATCTTCAAGCTTTGTTGTGCTAACCAACTTTATGGCAGTTGTTGACATTATGGTAGCGGGGCCCATAACCTCTTGGAGTTATCGAGGTAGGCACTCGGACATGGTAACAGAAAGTGAAGCTCGAGAGGAAATTGAGAGTGACGTTGTCTGTATAGAACAACGTATCGTTACTATAATATGATAAGTAATGTGCCAGGACGAATATACGTAGAGGTACTCACATCTCAGCTGTTGGTAAAAAGCTGAGATGTGAGGCTGTGCATTGTTAACGAAAAAGGAAAGTAAATATCAAATACGTAGTCCGTGTGCGTCTCGTACTGCTACTACATCTAACAGGAGGCTATAGGCGTCGAATGGGATTTGACGATGCATTTGGGAGAATAGGCGGCGATATGGTGTTGAGAAGAGCATCGTCGGGAACAGGGGTGTTATGGAGGCTGGCGAGTGCAGCTGGACATGAGGCCACCCGTCCCTGACCAGAGCGAGAGGTTGCGTAGACTGGCCTGGATAAACCGGGGAGAAACACGGATACCACTCAAGCTTGTGCGCTGGGACTGAGAGTATTCTATGAGCGGGGATGGCCATCGTGTTCAAAGATAAAATGGGGCTTCTGGCCGACCACCCCTGTCTTGACGTCACCTCCTACGTTCGAAGAGTCAATGCGATGGTGTGGAGAAGAGTGTGCGCTGAAGACCGAGCGCGGACAGCGTGATCGGCGGATCTTCGTCCTCCCCTGTTATGCGCGGTGGCCCCTTCCTCCCCGGAATTCCATATGTCGTCTTGCAGCGAATTTTCATTCTTGTTCGTCCTCTAGTTTGGCGAAGAAATCTAGAGCCATACGGGCCGTGTATCTCCACTTGTTGAACGTCGGACGAGAGGGTTGTATGCGCGTTATCCTAGACGTGCAGTAGTGTGTTCGTCGATGATAACATTATAGCGTCCATGCTCGATTAAACCAACACCGCCCATCCTCAAAGTCACGTAGATCGTTGAAACACGTCGGCAGGCCCAGGCCGCTCAAACCCATCCAACGATTGGCAAGTCGACTTTCCATTCCTCCTTGCGCAGAGCCTCCCTACGATCCCATTCCTCCTGGCTCACGTTACCACGTGGATCCTCGCCTTGACCCTTCTGCCTCAAACACAGAACATCTAACCAGACGTACTCTGCGCGGAGGTTCGGCATCTCGATTCTAGGTTGGCATCGGCACGGGCCATTCATAGTCATTCATGGGTGTCATCTCGTACTTGAGATCTTCATCGGCCACCCATGTATGGGATATCGCCCGTACGCCTTTGAACTTTTTGACAACCCACCACGCGATCCCAGATGCGCCGAAGGGGTGCATGCTCGCCAATCTCCTTCTGCTTGAGTAAATCTTGTCGCAGCTTGTCGTCGTATGCGCGCGCTTCCGTGGCATGGTTCGCAATATCGATGTCAGGTGGAAGGTAGCACAAATGAGCGTAGGTAGAAACCGTGGATCGCGCGTCTTCAATAAAACTCCTGGTAGGGCGGTATGGGTGTCTAGGATGGGTGAGATTAACTTGAGACGGGATCAAGTATGAAGGATGGCGCGTACCAGATGTACCACTGTTCCAACGAACAACCTCTGAAGACGTAGACCTCGAAAGCGACAGGAACCCTAGTGGACCGCAACACGGTGCGACAGCTCGTTCACATTCCGTCGTAGTCCAGAATTTTAGTAGCTGCGTATGGGCAATGAGATCGAGGATAGCGTTGCCTCCACCATGCAAATTGAGCTAGGCGCATCTCAAACGCCTCAAGGGTCGGAGAAAGGTTTGATAATGGTACGGTTGGCCGCAATACCGCGTTGGAACAAGCCCTTGTTGGAACGGGAGGGTAACGGGGCAAAATTGACTTGCGTGGCCCTTTTGCTGGGCCAGGGCATGCCGAAACTTGGCAAGAAGTGTGACTGCAACCGTGGGTGAGCTAGCCAGGGAACGGTGTTGCTTAGCACGGAGTCGTCTTTTTCTGTGTTCTTGTCTGAACGGTGTTGAAGCTCTGGAGGGTGGTCCAACTCGGTTCATTTCTGTCTGGATGAAGATTCGTGAAAGCGAATATTATATAACGTTGTCGGAAGCAAAGGCAAGTTTGCTTAGTCAGTGCCTTTTCTCTTGACTTGTTACTGTTCTCGCATTCTGCTAACGCACATCATTTTCAATCTCTCGTTATCGATCCTCGCTAGTTCTGGACCATAGATTTTGTACTCCTGCACAATAGCAATTAATCTCGAATTTTCCGGGTCGAAGCGATGTAAAGGTGCATAAGGGTTATTGGACCGAAAACGCAATGTGCCACTCGGGTCGGAGATGCCTGCGTTGTTGTGGACGAGAATGGAGGTTGACAGAGGATCTCACTATTCCGACGGTGACTGACCCACAACAGTTTATCATATGTAGAGCAAGGGAAGGACGACGCGACGTTGTGGCGAGAGTGACTTTCAAGTTTGGCCTTGCACGCCCACAGTGCCGGATTCCGGCCATCATAGTTCTAAGTTCCGAGCATTCCTCCATTCTGCCCTAGACTAGCACGGCATCTTGATTCCGGTTCCCTCAAACGGATTATTCTTTCGTTCATTCGTGACAATGTTGTCTACCCTGAGACTTTCAAATGACTACATGGACTCTGTTCGTCGAGATTTGTGCTGACACGACGTATCGTGTTCCGGCGAGATGAAGGAGGAGTAGTGGTGAAGCGCTTTAAGCCTGTTGCACTGAGCTCATCTTTGGGATGGTATGGACCGTGAGCACATTTTATTGGATTTTCGCTGGCTGGCTAAAGCTATGTTCCAGACTTCCTGTTCTCCATACATTCCTAGCGGCCCTTCCTTCACCTAAACCGAGTCTACATCAACTTCGAGCACCTTCCTGGAATCGAGTTTTGCCGCGAGACGACGTATCGGCTTCCGGTGAGCCAGGCAGAGGGTCGGGAATTTACGCTGAAAGGTGAGTCTTATATTCCTCTTCATCTGCCATGGCTAATCTTGTTACCCGACCCTTTGTGACGACTTTTCCTTCACCAAAACTTTTTCTACGGCTCTGCAACCTGCCAAGCAATGAAAATGCGCTGCAAGAGGAGATCGAATTCCGGGAGGAAGGAGCCACCGCGCATAACAGGGGAGGACAAAGATTCGCCGATCACCCTAGTCCTACCTCTGTCCGCGCGCTCGTGAAGGTATGTCCGCGCTCGGTCTTCGGCGCACACTCTTCTCCACACCATCGCATTGACTCTTCGAATGTAGGAGGCGACGTCAACCCAGAGGGTCCATTCGGGTCACATGTACTTATTTTTGAACACGATGGCCATCCCCGTTCATAGATTGCTCTCAGTGTCACGTAGAATCAGACAGACGCGTCCATATATGATGACCTGAGGCGACCTAGTGCACGACCGAGCAGTCGCCCAATTTCCAGGAGTCACCCACTCTCCGGGGACGGAGGTCCTACTCAGCGCACAAGCTTGAGGTATCCAGGCCAGTCTATGCAACCTCTCGCTCTGGTTAGGGACGGGTGGCCTCATGTCCAGCTGCATTCGCCAACCTCCATAACACCCCTGTTCCCGACCATGCCCTTCTCAACACCGTATCGCCACCCATTCTCCCAAATGCATCGTTAAATCCCATTCGACCCTTATAGCCTCCGAGATCTGCTCAGAGTTCAGAGGATCTTGATGAAGAGGCAGAAGCAGAGTGTGACGACGATGACGCCGAATTTCCTGAGAACAGCGTGTGGCCCGTACCCGTCCGCGTGTTTGGTATATAGCTCGTGCCTTCATTCAACATTTCGCCAGTCAGGGCCATTGCAACTCAGTGTACTTCATTCGCGATGCCGTTTATCGATCCGCCAAAGATGGAGACGATAAGGAAGAGGAAAAGCCACTGTCCCGGTGTCGAAAGTAATTAGACGGCGGTTTGGCGAAACAAATCTGACGACAGGTACGTGCAGTGTTCCTTTGCAGAGTGCGGTTCGTTGGCTCATTTCCTCCCAGTGCCTATGAGCCGAGGCTGTTGATGTCCACTTCATATCGCGTGTACCTCGAGCTCAAGCTGAGCAAGAGCGGATGCTACGCATTGGTGGTGAGTCGCTTTTTATTCCTTTGGTTCCTATGTTTACTCTCATCTGAGATCCGGATACTGGTACGAACGACAGACGAAATCATGAAGCCGCTGAAGAATGAGATTCCGATATGATTTATCAAACACTCTACGTAGGGAATCTCTTCGACGCTTCTCGTAGGACGTTACAGCAGGACATCATGCTCGCCAACCCCTCTTTTACAGCACTATATTCGCTCGTAAAAATATCCAGCGTTGTCATTAGTCTTTTGGAGTTAGAGGATCGCCTAATATGCCCCAGCAACGAAATACGTCCCCCACGACATACCGAGTCATCAAAAAAGGAAGACTCAGAGACAATGACGATTGTTTGCATTCTTAGCAGCCTGTCGGACGCGTCCACATAACTTCAACATCCTCAGCTTGCCATCCCTTGCGCTTGAGCCGTTACCCTTCCGTTGCCGATGTTTGTCCCAATACTGCATCATGCTCTTCACCAGCCATGCCTTTGTCAAACCCATCTTTGAGCCTCGAGGTATTCGAGGCGCTCAATACTGCTCTGAGGATAGAGAAATCCTCAATAGAGACACTGTTGTTCAACCCTTCAACCCGTATCTGACCTAAACAATAGGAATGAAGCGGTAAATGATGAATAGTGTGCATCAGAGTGTTATGGTGAGGTTAAAGGATACATAGATCACCTCGATCACGTTGTTTGTTTCATCGAGGATTAATACCATCATCCTATGCACTGCACGAAGTATTGGGTCAATAAGAACGTTATCAGACGTAGAATATGCTGTCATACCAATACCCGCTACTAAAGAAAAGATTGGAAGCAGAACGACAAGTTAGCAGCGCCCCTAGACGGTCTAGCGACACTGAATCTGGAACATGATACCGGTGAGTTGCGTAATGCAAAAAGTTCCAAAGAATTAGATGTACTATGTGCGAGTTCGCGACGACAGTACAGAGAAGTTGTGGTACTTGACCCCCAAAACGCTCGTAAGGGGACGGAGAGGTGTACGCCCGTAAGAACGTCTCCGTTGTCGTACTTTAGATAGTCTCGCAGTTTTCATGCCAAAAGCCATTGTATTTTTTTCAGCCTACCAACAGACGAAACTCGAAATGAAACGGCTCTCATCCTGAGTATGACATAGTGAACATGTTGAGAGTATATCAGAGACAACGTGCAGGAACACCGAGCTCATGGACTCACCTTAATTTCAACAATGCTCCCCACTGCGTCTCTTTCTTACGCCGTTTTCCCTTTGTTTGCGAATAAGGTAGTGGTCCCGTCTTTCTGCCGGTAACTTTTTATTGTTGATGGTGCCAGAGATGTGATATCAAGGCAGACTTGAATGCAGCCAATGTCGTGAAAACCAAAAACAGAGATCCCCGCACGTTCATTCAAAATGGCAAGTCATCATGTTGAGAACATGAGATGTCCCCATCAGTTGCCTCATGCGGCAGTGCTGCTTGCAGCGACGAGACGTTCTAATTTTCTGTCCAATGGAGAAACGGAGGCGAGGTACTGCTTAAGTATAGGCACCCTTGTAATCAGGCCTATCCGCGTTGAAATGTTTACTTTGGAAAGCGATGGCAGAGAAGACGCCGTAGGTGTTGATGTTGCTACTGTCAGATGAATCTTGTTAGAGGAGCCTGAGAACAAGAACATACCACGTACTGAGTGGCACATCGCATCTTCACATCATTTTAAGTCCGATAATCCCTAGTCGCACCTTTAAAGTTTAAATCATCGCTTCGATCCGGAAAAATCGAAATTAGTTGCTATTGTGCAGCAGTACCGAATCGATGGTCCAGAACTAACGATGGTGGGTAACGAAAAACTGAAAATGACGCGCGTTCGCAGAGTAGTATGAGGACAGTCAGAAGTCAGGAGAAAAGGCGCTGACCAAGCAAACTTGCTTTTGCCTCCGACAACATCACATAATATTCGCCTTCACGAATCTTCATCCGGACAAATATGAAATGAGTTGGACGACCCTCTAGAGCTTCCAAAAAATCCAAACAAGAACATAGGAAAAGACGACTCCGATCAATGCAACACCATTCCTTGGCTGGCTCATCCACGGGTGCAGTCACAAGCTTCGGCATGCCCAGCAAAAGGACTGCGCAAGTCAGTTTTGCCCCGTTACCCTCCCATTCCAACAAGGGTTTGTCCTAACGCGGTATTGCGGCCAACCGTACCATTATCAAACCTTTCTCCGATGCTCGAGGCGTTTGAGATGCACCTAGCTCAATTTGCATGGTGGAGGCAACGCTATCCTCGATCTCGTTGTCCCATACGCGGCTACTAAAATTCTGGACTACGACGGACTGTGAACGAGCTATCGCACCGTGTTGCGGTCCACTAGGTTCCTGTCGCTTCCAAGGTCTGCGGCTTCAGAGGCTGTTCGTTGGAACAGTAGTACATCTGGTACGCGCCATCCTTCATACTCAATCCCGTCTCAAGTTAATCTCTCCCATCCTAGACACCCATACCACCCTACCAGGAGTTTTATTGAAGACGCGCCGTGGCGATCTATGATTTCTATCGCTGACGCATCGACTCTGAATGGTTGGGCTACGTCCGATGAGTCCAGAAAATCTGATTCCGAGTGCTTTGAGTTGGAGAGCATCGCTTTATAGAACAGTTACAGCAATTCATACGGATATCATCAAGAGGCCATCGACGGTCTTCATTTCATCAGCGGTGTCGGACAGATCGAATGAAGGGAAAGAAATTGCAGAAGAATAAGCAAATTCAGCTCAAGAAATTAAAGTCACGGTCCTAAGGGAACTTCGTAGCACCAGCATTTGCCGAATATCCTCTTTCTCTCAACATAATTCCCCCGTTCATTACTCATTACATAGAACGGTCTTATCAGTATAGCCTTTCCAAAATCGTCGGCTCACTTCTGACGCAAAAACATGGACCGCACGCACAATGGGTACGGCGCACGGAGGAACGACAGTGCACCGTTTTCCAGCTCTGGAATCTGGACGTCGACTGACTCGTGCACTTGATGTTCCTGGGGGAGAGTGGTTGAAGCTTTTGGTACGGAATTTTGGCGGATGTGACAGCAGCAGTGTCAGGTAAGCGCGTATTTGTTATTATTTTGTCGGTGCGTGCTTATGGTTGCGATTTTCCATCGGTGACTGAGTTGGTGTCGATGTTCCAGCTTACCCGATCCCCTCCTCGGTTCAGTCTTTGTTTGCAGGCCAGTGGGTCGGTCATCAATTGATACTGTATGAGCTTCAAAAGTGTTCGAGCCAAGAACCGGCACGATTCACGACAGTTCTATGAGTTGCGCCTCCTTTATCTTTTCCTGAATGATTGCGGCTGGGAGAATCAAAGCAGAACTTGTGCAGGTACGTCTAGATTCCGTTCGTTGTCAATAGAATAGAGGTATTGACGTTTGCTTGGTCCAGATGTAGTGCCCGGAATACACCTGTTCACCTTGACATCCTACAAGCCTTATCTGCAAGCCTAAAACACGTTGATGGACCGGCAGTCCATGGCAAGTAGCTCAAGACTATGCACTCACTCATAGCAAGAATATCGTACGCTCCGTATCGATACCGTGACCCTACATATATGATATACCTGTGCTTGCCATCGTCGGAATAGTGAGATCCTCTATTGAGCTCTATTCTCGTCTACAACGACACAAGCATCTCCGACCGTGATCCCGACCGATCTTTTCGAAGAACGCAGTTGCTCTTTTGCGTATCTTGATTTCACTGCTTCCCGCCAATGGGCTTGCGTCATCAATGTCGCATGTTGGACTCACTTCGGACTCGACATTTTTTTTGTGACGTTCTACTCAAATCCACTGGGTTCGATATTGATGTTTGTTCAATGCCCTGTCAGTTCTTCCAGCGTTGACCCGCGTTAGTATGACTACTTTCCTCGCCCTGGTATACAAGTAATGGAGGGCTTAGAGACAGTGTCACGGAACAAGGTGTGTCGGCTCAGAAACGTTGCTTAACGCCCACATTCGAAGATAACTGGGCTCATCACGCTCCTAGGGAAGTACGTGTTGTTTTACATGACCCACCTGTCACTTTTCTGATCAGTGCACTCTGGATAAATTATCATGCCTCCGTTGCGAATTGCCTTTATACTAGTCATCCTGACTCAGATGGGTATCGAATCACAGGACGGTTCAAAAATCTTCCAATCTAAGCCGGAGGCGATCCTCTCCTATTGGTGAGTATCGTTTCGGCGATCAACGGACCCACTATATGATAATATTCATATAATGAGGGTTCTTGTATGTGTTATTCCCGTGAATCTTGTTCATCTTTTACCGTTCCCTCATGTGTGTTCAGACTGGTAACCTCCCTGCCGATCCCACCGATGACGACATATTTAACTCTCTCGACGCTGAGTTGAACTCGATTATTCTATACGCGATATTGCATGGTACGCACTGTTTCTCAAAGATCTAGATTGAGGTTAATTACCAATACATGCAGGTATATATACTGGCATCGTTGCCGTTACGTTGTGGAATATCTGTAAGTCATAGGCGTTCCTGTTCTGTTTTCAGTGCTGAAGCAAACACAGTCATGAACAACTCTCAGCCTCTTCACCGTCAATCAAAGGTCTTCATGGTTATCATGCTCTATAACTTGACAACCCTTCATTTCGCTTTCAATTGGTCATGTCGGACCTCTGCCTTCATCGGAAACGGGCAGACATCCATGATTGTGTACCAGGAGCTTATTAAACCAATTCCAGTAGACCCATTTGGGACGCGTATAACGGCCTCTATATGTACTATCATCTCAAACTCCCACACGGTATGTGAAATTCCGCTCAATGGCAATCTAAGGTAACTAACCAGTATTCTTAGATCTGGTGTTGCTGGGTGGTCTGGTTACGGCGCTGGAGTGTCGTTTTGCTTCCAGCCCTTTTTCTAATTTCAGGAACCGGTATGGCGGGCCGAATTGTCTGTTCACCGACTCACTATCTCTGCAGGGCTGCGACTCGCTGTATTGTGCACCCAATTTGGAGACGGAACTTCTCAAGTATTCAATGTTCTTTATATTTCTTTCAATTTGGCGACGACCTTATGGTGTACAATATTCATCATCTACCGTATTTTAACTATTGTTCATGTTAGATACGAATCAGAGGGTCGACTAGGACCTTACCGCCGCTTCATCGAAGTTTTCGTTGAATCTTCAGCTATCTATGCTATACCGGCATCTCTATATCTTGCTTTCATCCTTCACGATACCCAGGGAGTCTTTTACCTTGACAGCATAACGAATGTTACAAAGGTGTGTTTGTAATCGTCCTGACTCTGAACATACATTAAAAGATGGCATAGGGAATTGCTCCTACTCTCTTTGTTGGTCGTGCTGCTGCAGGTCATACACGGGCGAACGAATCTTTGCAAGAAAGTGCCGTATCGTCCCTTCGTTTCCGGATGTCTTTTGGTGTCGACACTGAGACGGGCACCCAGGAAAATACTATGCAGAGCGACGTTCTTGAAGATGAGAACGACTCTTAGACGGGGATGCTAGTTGTGTGTAGCGAAATAGTCGTTGACGAGAGATAGTGGTCGCAAGAGCCTGGCTTTGGAGCATTTTAGTGATTTTATTTGTGTACTCATCAGGATTTTTCAGATTTCGAGTTTTTCGATAGTTTTTCTGGTCTGACTTTCCTTGGACTCTCTATAATGACACATTCCCTTTGATTATTCAATGCGTTGTAGAACGACCAGAACGCGTGGCAGCCGGGTGGCGTGATGAGATCGACTTCGACGGAGATTACGTATTTTAGATGCTGGTGTCAATGCATGTGGTCGCTCTTGACCGAGATCATCACGTCCTTTCGATACTCTTGCACCAGCAAATAGTGCTTATTTTTCCCGATTCAAGGGATGTTTTAAAGGTATTTATGGGTTATTGGGCCCCAAAATGACGTGGAGATGCAATTCGATACTTGGTGCGTGATGTTTTCTCGTTCTCAGGCTTCTCTAACAAGCTCCGCCTGATAGTAGCGACATCAATCGGTGCAACTTCCCCTCTACCATCACTTTCCAAAGTACATATTTCAACGAGAATGCCTTCGAAAGTGTTGGGTCTCCGATATCCAGCAATATCTCGTCAATCTCGTTTTTCCGTTGGACAGAAGATTAGAATATGGGCACCGTCACATGAGGCAACTGACACGGACATCATATATTCTCAACATTATGACTGGCTATCTTGACTGAATGTGTGGGGATGTGTGGTGTCTCTGTTTCTGTCTTTTCCCGACATCGAGACTCTGCCGCATCCAAGTCTGTCATTTCATCGCCTCTTTGGCATCATCAACGACAACACCGCCTGTTTCGCGAACGCGAACAGAGGAAAATCGGCTTCAGGAAGAGACTAAACGGGAGTATTGTTGAACTTGAGGTGAGTCCATCAGATTTGTGTTCCTGCACATTGTCACTGATGCATTCGCAGCATGTTCACTCCGTCACGCCCCGTTTGGTTTCGAGTTTCGTCTGTTAATAGGTTGAAAAACAATACAACAGTTCTTAGTTTGAATACTGCGAGGCTATCTATAGTAAGCACAGCAGCCAAGAATCAAGATATCGGTGTCTACTTCTCAACCCCGTGACGAGAGTAACAATTCAACCTGGCAGTTGCGCCGGGATCTCCTATGGAGGATCCGCCGATTTTCCTTCCGCGCTCCGTTCATCTTGATTTACTACCACGTGAACACTGCCTGATTCTATCCTGTACTCCCCTACTGGCGTTGATACGATCTTTCTCTAGGCGGGATTATGCTCTCCCCTGTTGAAAAACACCAAAGTACAGTCCTATGATGGCTCGTGGTGGCTATGAAGGTCCTGAATACCAAGGCGCTTACCTGAAAAAGTAGCTTCTGTCATCAGTGATCGGAAGATAATTCCCGGATTTACGATGTTGGGGTAATTCAGTTTCTTTTGTTCTCTCCCTTGAAATATTTTTTACAACGAGCCCACCCCAGTAGTGAAATGTTACATGCGTACGCAAACTGCTTGCACGAAAATATGACCTTCGGCCGTTTTGAATGGCGGAAGGTGTCAGGGTCTTGCAACTAATATCCACGACAAGCTGATTTCCGGGTTCGTACCCATTTCACTATAATTTGTGGTTCATCTGCATCTTACCCTGTTACATACAGTGCCGTCCTCGACTTCTTTCTTGGATCTACGTGACCTGTCGAGGACCTATCTCGTTACCACTAACCCCGCGCACTTGTCATTTTTGACTCGACTTGCAATTGCCACCCTCGCGGCTCCAGCCACCTCATTACATTTCAGAAGCTTCACGGCGAGTATGAACCGATCTCTCCTGCGACCATGTCGGTTTGATTTTGGCCTGTTTGGTGATATAGTATATACATCCAAGATCAACAGTTGATGGAAGGTGCGTAGCGACCTTATGCCGATCCCCTTGATGGACGCCGTACGTTGATGTAGTGCCATAAAGGACAGTGTCCTATTATCCTACGCTGACTCGGCGCCGATACTCACAATTCGCGCATTCTGACATCAAACAAAACACTGCTTCGACTGGGGCACATCGCCTCTATTGTTAACCATTGGTTGACCAATGCCAACGGTGGTCGTTACGATGCCGCTACACTGAGGTCGCCGAACACTTGGACATTAAGGAAAGTTCAAGGGAAGTATATCTGTTTCAATGTTGTCATAGTGATTAGAACTGAAGATTCCCGGTCAACGACCATCTTTCCCCACCTTGATGGACTTCTCATTGTCCTTTATATACTGGGAGGTCTAGTACAAAGTTATCCTATAAACCACTACCCTATCACTTTGTTCCTTATGGCATCTCAAGCAGATATTCCCCCAGATCTTATTGACAACAATATAGCTTTTGCATTTGACAGTCTTGACATTGAGTTGAACTCAAAGATCCTATTCACACTGTTATATGGTGAGCAGATTTGGTTCATGTCTTCATATGTATGTGCTGATCAATGATGGGCATAGGCATATACACTGGAATTCTTGCTATTACATTGTGGAATATATGTGAGCCAAGACCATATCCTCTACAACATCCAGGCTGAAGAGAATGGCAGTCATCAACAAATGCTGGCCAATCCGATGAGCTATGGTCATTTTGATTGTTCTCCTCTATGCTCTGATTACTATCACTTTTGCTGTCAACTGGTTACATGTGCACTCTGCATTTGTCAAAAATGGGCAAAATTTTTGGACAGTATTTTTGACACTTACTACTAGTATGGGCCTAGCAGATATTTTGGAGGGTATTGCATCCTCTATGAGTACCATTCTCACAGACTCATATATGGTGTGTGAGCCTCTTCTGGGAAGCTGCATCACTGGAAGCTCATTATGGTTTCTACTCTAGATTTGGTGCTGCTGGATAGTTTGGGGACGGTGCTGGCCTGTTGTTCTGCTTCCAATAGTGTTCCTAATTTCTGCAGCTGGTAAAGTGTTCCTCTTGGCATCTACTCTCTTGGTATGACCAACCATCTGTTTAGTGTCAAAAATCATTATAGTATATCTCAGCAGCATCAATGCATATCCTGGAATATTCCTATATCCCTATCTATCCTGTGTCCTGGCAACAACATCATGGTGCACTCTCCTCATTGCTTACCGCATTTTGACTATTTGTAACGAGCATGCCACAGACTCCATGGGCTTCAGCCCTCAACCAACCCCACTGGCTCCAATGTACTTATCGGAATCTGATGGATTCTGTTTCCCGGTTTCTATCCCATATTTCATATCTCTATTTCACATACTAATTTCACATATTCATTTATCACACCTAGAATCTGTCAATGGTAGCAAATAGGTGTTATATCGGAGTCCATGGAATACTCGACTCCTCTAGATACAGAATATTCCAGACTTACATTATTCCAGCCATGTCCATACTTATTCTAGCCTCTGTCCCTCGGACTCCACTCTAGTATATAAACTGTACAACTAGTAGTACATACCTCAGTTCGAATATCAACTTGGTTTAGCCCAATACTCTTGCACTCACTTCCACTTGACCTTCAAGCCTAATCTCAATCTCTTCTACAGGTCCATGGATTCCAACTCCATGCGACTTCATCTTAATCCTTACTCATCTTACTCTGCGGACTCTGTCCATACTCATCTTAGGGCTTCGACCCAGGGGTGACGTTGCTAATAGCTTTGCCAAGCCCACATGCATTCCACTTCACTTCCTCTATTGGCACAATCCTAACACTATTGCTGGAGTAAAGCACAGAGAAAATGGTCGATTGAGAGTTTATCAGCATTTCCTTGAGGTGCTTGTTGAATCCTCAGGTCTCTATACAATATCTCTGGTTGTATATCTGGCCCTCGCTATTCCTCAAGATAGTAGGATGTTTTACCTTGATGCCATAGCTGCCATTGCGAAGGTGCGTTGATAATTAGACTCCATTATCATTTACCAAACAATTTGCCTACTAGGGAGTGGCTCCAACACTCATTATAGGACATTTTATGGCCAAACACCAGGCCTGCCCAGATGATTCATGGCAGGGAAGTGTGATTGGGTCAGCTTCTATCAGGTCGCAAGAGCAAGAGCACAGTCAGATGAGCTTCCAGGAAGATGACTGGACAAGTCCAATGCTTGATGGTGATCTTGAAGCTCAGCCCAGGAGTTCTTTCAGAGTGAATTGATTTGCTTTGATTGCCCCTCCATCCCGAGCTGAACCTAGATTTTTGATTCTTAGGAACCTTTGCCTGCACTTCATTCCATCTCTGTTGTAGCCAATTATGTCCATGCAAACACTGATGTTTCTCTGAAGGCCTCGCCTCACTCCTGGAGCTGCCAGCTCCTTCATGTCCATTCATCCCTTTGTGAGGATGCCACCCATGATTCTACCATGGTGGATGAGGCAACGGCTTTGAGTTGATAAAGATGTAGCAGACAAGAATGAAAACATCCGGCGCGCTGTAAACAACACCTTCCTTTGGTTTTCTTTTTGATTTTGATGATTATCTCCCAGGATATGTATAAAAAAGCCTGTTTACCCTTTCATTTTATTTGTAGCCATAACATTGTACCATACAGTCATAGGTCATTACTAGATATGATGAACTTGAAGTCTCAGACTTGGTCACTTGTATTTTCTTGCATGTTATTTTTTGTAATAGACTGATAAATATAGTAGATCCTCGATTATCCACATGCAAATCTACCAAAATATGAAGTCAAAGTATTCTGTCTGATGTAGACCTAACAGCCTACGAGAAACCCAAAGAGTTGTAGGAATCTTTGTTCAGTCTTCCAAGATGATGCCATTGAATGCGAAGCATAAAATTTGTTCCCTGATTTCCAGATCCTCTTCTAGGATTGTTACCTTCCCATGATATTGATGGTCCACTCTGAGTTACTTTACTGATATAAAAATACTTGAGAGAGCTTACAAACAGGTGGTATGCAAAAAATGCAGGATCTTTTATTTGTGACCATAAAGTGAACATTGACAATAAATGCATCCATGCTAACTTTGAGTCTTCCATTCCATGCAGGCACCATCTTGGCCCAGTAGACTTCCCATCACAAACATATATACAGCCCCTGCCCATCGCTCATGACAATTTTGTTGAGCATTCAGCCTACACTACGTATGTAGTATATAATTTCTTCTCTCAATCTGTCTTACCATATATATCATGCCTCCTAACCCATCGCCTATACCTACAATTTCCCCTTTATTACACCTCAGCCATTCACTACATTTTGTGTGACTGACTGAGGTGTGTATCTTTCATTATATTAACCGTTTATCTATTTCTTACAATACCTTATTACAGTATCTATTCTTCTTAACAAATTTATTGCAGAAAGGGTGAAGGATGCTATGCTGAATTGCACCTCATCGATGATTCTGATGGCACATTACGCCTATTTTCATTCTATGACTCGAAAGTCCAAAGCATCCAGAATCCGCAGATAAAACCATTGAAATGCATCAAAGCCAACTAGCAGGCTCTTGCAACCACTATGTCCCATTAATGACCATTTCGCTGCACACAACTAGCAGCCCCATCTGGGATTCAATTTCATTTTTAAAGAACTTGGCTCTGCATAGTATTTTACTGGGTGCTCGTCTCCATGAGAGCATGGGAAGGACTCTGGAAACAAAGAGATGACACAACATGTTCTTGCAAAGAATCATCCACGCATGTATGGCCTGCATAATGTTGCCACCAGGATAGAGGATATTGAAGACCTGAAAAGGTTCCTTTCCAGATTGAACGCACGATATAGCACTGCATAAATGGTCAGTCAATGAGAAAAAATGGGCTGGCAACAGAACGACAATCTAACGCTGCTGCCATACCACCCAGCAACACCAGATCTAATAATACAGGTCAGTTGTCTCGGGTATTAACCATCATTGAGTGAAATTTCATGTACCATGTGGGAGTTTGCTGTGATAGTACAGATGGAGACCACTATTTCATCCTGGAAATGAGCCATCAATCAGAGGGTGGAGGCAGGGAATCAACACATACCTCACAATGAGTGCAATAAAGCTAGATTTGTCTGCTTGTTCAATCTTTGAATGTGGGTGTTGGGCAACATATCTGAACTGACAAATTTTTGTCTGTATCACTGCCTCTAAGCTCTTCATTAATTAGATACTGGCTGGAAAAAAGTAGCCATGATAAGGTGGTCAGTCTGAAGAAATTGACTGGCAGGGCAAATATTATTATCGAAGCCAATGGATATGAGCACATATCTACTCAGAGCTGAGTCTAATGTGTGTCATTGATGTCGATATGTCATGACTCCATTGATGGGAAGCGGTGAAATCAAGATACACAGAGGAGCCTGTGCTTTGAAAAGACTGGTCAGGATCACAATCGGAGATGCTGGCATTGTTGTGGACCAGGATGGAGTTTGACAGAGTGCCTCACTATTCCGATGATGATAAGAACTGGTATATTGCATACGCTGAGCTGCAGTGTCTTTACTGGGCATGTGATATTCTGGCGATAAATATGTACATGTTCTTGAGTTATTAGGTATCATAGACCAGTGCAATGCACTTCAGACTTTCCAGATAAGCCTGACAAGATGACAAGGTGAACAGGTGTATGCCAGGCTTTACATCTGGATGAGCAAACATCAATTTCACTATTCATTAATTGAGATCCAGACATACCTGTACACATTCGACATTGACTCTCGTAACCCCAAAATCTGCTGTGTACCATGCCAGTTCTTGACCCAGAAAACATTTTTTGAGAGCTCAAGCACTATCAACGGCACACACTGAGTGACACAATGCATTTTAAGTCCAATAACCCTTAGGCACCTTTAGAACGTCACTTCAATCTGGAAAAATCAAGATTAGTTGCTATTATGCAGGAGTACCGAATCAATGGTCCAGAACTAGCGAGGATCGATAACGAGAGATTGAAAATGATGTGCATTAGCAGAATGTGAGAACAGTAACAAGCTAAGAGAAAAGGCACTGACTAAGCAAACTTGACTTTGCTTCTGACAACGTCATATAATGTTCACTTTCATGAATCTTCATGCAGACAAAAATGAATGAAATTGGACCACCCTCCAGAGCTTCAACATCATCGAAACAAGAACATCAAAAAAGACAACTCCAACCTATGCAACACCATTCACTGGATAGCTCACCCACGGTTGCAGTTACAAGCTTTGGCATGTCCAGCAAAAGGACTGCACAAGTCAATTTTGCCCCCATTACCATCCTATTCCAACAAGGGCTTGTACTAACATGATATTACGGCCAACCATACCATTATTGAACCTTTCTCCGACCCTTGAAGCATTTGAGATGCACCCAGCACTTCTGAGCTCAATTTGCATGGCGGAGGCAATGCTATCCTCAATCTCATTGCCTCATACACAGCTACTAAAATTCTGTGGACTGTGATTCCCATGAATGAGCTATCGCACCATGTTGTGGTCCACTAGGTTCCTGTTGCTTCCAAGGTCTGTGGCTTCAGAGGTTGTTCATTGGACCAGTGGTACATCTGGTACATGCCATCTTCCATACATAATCCCATCTCAATCCAATGTCTCCTATCCTAGACACCCATACCACCCTACTAAAATTAACACGCTACTGCATGTCCTCGTCTTGCTATGCCTACATGAGGATAACACACATATACCCCACTCTTTGGATGCTCAACAAGTGGTGATACATGGCACGAGTACCAAGTATGGCTCCAGATCTCTTGGCCAAGCTAGAGGATGAACAAGAGGGTAGATGCACTGAGTATAGCATGTGTTTAGGCCCTGTGAGTCATGAGGTTTCATTGCTAATTGTTATTTAGATCACCTATTTCTTCTGCAGTGAACCTCAAGAGTCTGATGTGGCGATCATCGAGGTGACATCTCTTGGCCATGCTTACTTGCTCATTGAGTTTCTGGAAGAGGTACAATGACATCATTCTGCCAAGAACACCCACCCAATCTTTTGGCCTGGGGGTACATGTCATCAGCTCAATACAAGCCATGCTATTAACCTCTGTCGTGTGCTCACCCTTCCTAGTAAATGCTGTATCAATGTTCTTTGATGAGACAAACATGCCACATATCTCTATTCGCCTAGACAATGACAAGCTAATGAATCATGGAGGTATCCGAGGCACATGCTCATACTACACCCGATTGGTGGAACAATGAACGTGCTTCACGCTAGCTTGTACCTCCATTCAGCATTTCACCAGTCAGGGTCATTGCAACTCTGTGTACTTCATTCGCGATGCCGTTTATGGATCTGCCAAAGATGGAGATGATAAGGAGGAGGAAAGCCCATGTCCCAGCATTGAAAGTAATAATACGGCAGTTTGGTGAATCACATCCGACAATGGGTATGTGCAGTGCTCCTTTGTGACATGCGTTTCATTGGCTCATTTCCTCCCAGTGCCTATGAGCCGAGGTTGTTGATGTCCATGCATGTACAGTCCCTGCCCTGGCTCGCGGCAGTTTGTCACACAAAGGGTGAAGGACATCATGCAGAATCATGATGAAAGACAACAGAGAGACAGAGGGTACTCAGAGGGGAATGCTGCTTTCATTCATCCTTCCTCAGTCCTCTGCTTGCCCTCGATGCCTCCATGGGAGCGAAGTCGAACTTGAAACCACATGACTTGTGAGTATCAGAGATAAGACTGCAATGGGTAGAGACTTGGACCAGCCTGTTGACATGTCTGCAAGAGCTCCTGCTAAGTGACTCATGCTAACAAATCATTAGAGCTTGAACGAAACAGCAGAAAGTCAAACATGCCTTTCAATTTATGCTCGGCTGCTGTACTCAAGGTGGAGGAAGGTGTATTGGTGCGACTGGCACTCCATGGCTGGCAACCAGGATGAATTTAGTTATGCATGTTTGTCCTCCTCCTAGCTGAAATCTTTTCTGTTCAATGCCAAGACCTTGCACTTATACAATCTACTGCAAAAATATCCCTGATCAACAGTCTTGGAAGCTGCATTGAGATCTTGTTAGGCCCGAGCACCACGAGGTCCAAACAGGTATAAACTCAGGGCTGTCTCATGTTCGGACAATCACCCAGAGAGTTACCATAAGGTTCGGTCGTGGACTGGATCCTGATTGTTAACTTTTCGGCAAGCGAGTCAACGAGGATAGTTTGGTATAGATAAACTTTAGCTCGAAGCTGGAGTATACTACAGCAAGAGCTACTACTTATATATGAAACAGTATAACTAGAATGATAGTTCCGAACAATGATAGAAGTCCATTAGTAAGCGGAGTTCGGGACAAATGAGTAAGCTGGATTGCATAATGTGTGAAGAAAAGAGAAAAAGTGAATAAATCGTAACATTACCCTCTCGTTAAGGCAGTCGTCCTGACTGCCACTATGATACATCGGGATCCGGTGGTTCCTCTAGCAGCGAGAGGCGATATTTTTCCCAGTATGGTTCCAATAAGTAACCCCATTTCTTCTCGTCAGGGTTTTTGACCCAGAATCTCCTTCCATCAGCGCATTGTACTTGGTATAGAACTGTCCCATCCTTCTGGTAGTGGTCATCTAGGACTTTTATCACGGCCTTTTGTTCCTTTGTAGTAATGGCGCGGATCACTGTAGTCTGTTGGGCCTGTTCAACCCCCTTCTCATAATCCTTGATGGCGTCTTGCACGTGCTCCATGTCTTCTGTGGTTACCCAAGAATTGTGTTCCCTTGTCCATCCTTTCCATTTAACGAAATAGTCGGTGGTTAGACGTGACTTCTGCCCTTTTTTGGCGCGTACTCGTCTTGTTCGGGCGTCTAGCACTTCTTCGACCTCATACTCTTCCTCATCTTCGATGAGGTCAGGTGGTGGTGCAGGTGGTTGTTCCTGATTTGGGAATGCTGGTGGGATGTAGGGTGTTAGGAGTTTTTCGTTGAAGTGGGGGTGAATTCTCCAATGGGGTGGTAGTTTGAGCTTGTATGCTGAGGCGCCGGCTTTCTCGAGGATGAGGAACGGTCCGACCCTTTTGTCATCTAATGACTTCCGGGGTCGTGGAAGCCGGAGATTGGTCGTGTCCAGCCAAACTCGGTCCCCTATCTGGTAGTTTCTCGATGCTCCTCTTCGTTTATCGTATTGTGCCTTCATCTTGCCTGCTGCTTCTTCAAGAGCCGTTTTGGCCTTCTTATGTATTTCCAGCAACGTGGTGGAGAAATCTTTGGCTGCGGGGTTCGAGAAGGCAGTAGTTCGCACTGAGTCTGGCAGCGTCCGTGGATGAAGTCCGTAGTTGACGAAGAAGGGGCTTTGGCCGGTAGCAGAATGTACTCGGTTGTTGTGGGCGAATGCTGCAAGCGCTAGCCACTCGCTCCAATCCTTCTGACGGTAGTCAGTGAAGATCTTCAAGTACTTCTTGATTTCCTGGTTTGCCCGTTCTGTTTGACCATCGGTCTGCGGATGATACGCGGTGGAGGCATTTGGGGTGATTGACAATAGGCGATACAATTCTGTCATGAATTTGGAGACGAACTGAGGTCCTCGATCGGAGATGACGACTTGAGGCATTCCGTGCCTCACATACACTTGGTCTTGAAGGATCTTGGCCCATCCTTCTGAGGATAGGGTAACGTCACATGCAATGGGGATGATCTCCTTCGAGAACCGGTCTACAATTACGAGGATGGCGTCGTAGCCATTTGACTCTTCCAGTCCGGTGATCATATCCACTGAGATATGGGTCCATGGGGAGGAAGGAATTTCGTTAGGGTGTAGAGGATTCGTTTTTGCTTGTGTGTTGGTCTTTACCCTTTGACACACCTCACACCCTTTCACGTATCTTTCTATGGTTTGTCAGTCTTTGGGCCACCAAAAGTCACGCTCGATTAGCTCCCATGTCTTGGTGATACCTGGATGGCCTGCGGTGAGGTGATTGTGGTACTGAGCGATGATCTCTCCTTGGAGTTTGTTGTCTCGAGGTACATAGATCCTCCCATCGTAGTAGAGAATTCCTTCTTCCTGGGTGATTCCGCGTTCGTGGTTCAGGGAGTCGGAAATCCCCTGATCCCACTTTGTTCGATTGCGGGTAGCTTCTTTAATTCGTCAGTGGGTCTCTGTCATCGTGGGCATGACCATGGCTCGGAAATGCTCGGGTTGTAGCACGACAATATCGTCGTTGTCCCTTTTTCCTTGGTCGTGGTCATCCCTACGGCTTAAGAGATCAGCCTTTCGGTTTGCTGACCCAGGTTTATGATGCAGAGTGAAGTGGTATTCCGCTAATTCGGTCACCCATTGGGCTTGTCGTCGATTGAGTTTTTGGGGTTTTCGGAAGTACTGGAGGTTTTGATGATCGGTCCATATTTCGAAATCCTCTGCGGCTCCCATGAGATAGTGTCTCCATTCCAACAGGGCGAGCATGATGGCTAGGAGCTCCTTGTTGTAGATCTCATAGTTGCGTTCGGTGGTGGTGAGGGATTTCGAAAGGAAGGCTACTGGCCTCCATTTCCCATCCTGTTCTTGGCTAAGGACGGCCCCGATCGCTCCTTCACTTGAGTCAGCCTCTACCTGGAACCTGCCTTGTTCACGTGGTAGAGTGAGAACAACGTCCTTTGCCATCTGATCCTTGAGGCGTTGGAAAGCCTGATTCTGCGCTGTTCCCCAGGTCCACGGATTTTTGCCAGTCAATTGGGTGAGGGGGCGGACGATTTTGGAGTAGTCCTTGATGAACTTCCGATAGAAGTTGGTGAACCCTAGGAAGGATTGAAGCTCCTTCTTTTTCATCGGCGTGGGCCACTCCATTATCCCTTTCACCTTTACTGGGTCCATGCGTACTGCTCCTTTGCTGATGATCACCCCCAAGTACTCTGTTTCTAGTACTTCAAATTCGCACTTCTCTGCTTTGAGGAACAACTTATTCTCTTGGAGGCGTCAGAGTACGCGTCGGACTAGGTGGCAATGCTCTTCGAGATCCTTGGAGAAGATCAAGATGTCGTCGAGATATATGGTGACCTTGCCCTCGCTGATCAGGTCATGGAAGATATCGTTCATCATCCACTGGAAGGTCGCGGGCAAGTTGGTTAATCCGAAGAACATGACCATGGGCTCAAAAAGCCCTCTATTAGTTCTGAAGGCTGCCTTTGCCTCGTCTCCCTCCTTAATCCAGACGTTGTTGTATCCCCATCAAACGTCGAGTTTGGTAAAGTATTTGGCTCCTTGCAGTTTGTCCATAAGCTCGGAGATGAGGGGGAGTGGATAGCGGTTCTTGATGGTCATTTCGTTAAGCTTCCAATAATCCTGAACCGGTCGGAGGGAGCCGTCTTTCTTTTCGACGAAGAAGAACGGCGATGCGAATGGGGATTTAGACGGGCAGATCCTGCCACTACTGAGGTTTTCATCCAAGAACTTGTCCAGTTCTTCCTGCTCATTCCAATTGAGGGGGTATACCTTACAATTGAGGGTATTTTGGGCATTGGGAATTAGTTCAATCGCATGGTCCCACGGCTTCCGGGTAGGTAGTTCGTCGAAATTGTCCTTTGAGAATAGATCGTGAAATTTGTGGTACCAGGGAGGGACTAACTCCTCGAATGGTCGTTTGGGCTTTCCTTCGGAGGCCTTGGCGGCTAGGTCGTTGGCGTGATGTATAGCCCAGATTTCCATGGCTTCTTCAATGTTGATGGCTAGGATGGTCTCCCCTTCTTCCAACTCCTCATCCCAGCGGTCCTCTGGATTGGTATCGGGCAAGGGGAACGGGTTCTTTTTGCATTGACAGCGTCCGAAAAGTATCCATCCGGTCACCCAGTTGATGATGGGGTTGTGTCATTTGAGCCAGTCATGTCCGAGGAATAGATCTCCCTTGCCAAGTTTGGTTACCGCGAGGTCTATCCGTTCTGCATGGTCCCCTAGGGACATTCGCAGTTCGACGAATTCAGTAATTTCCCCTGCTTGATTCCGAGTGCCATCGGCATTATATACTAGTATGGGGGAAGGCGCCGGGTAGGTTTGGAGGCCATTTTGTTCCACGTACCTCTGGCTAATGGAACTGCCGGTACAACCACTATCAACAAGGGCACGAGCCTTCAGGGTCTGTCGGTCTGCTAGGGTTTCCAGTTGAGCGTCAACTAGCAGCTCTCAGGCCCTGTCAGTCCGTACTTGTCGTATATAGCATATCAGTTCTCGGAGTTCATATAGTTGTTCTCGGGCCGACTCCCCCCCTAACTGGAGGCACCGTATTGCTTCTATGTTCACCTCTTCTTCCCTTCCCTTGTGTACCCAGAGATAGAGGGCCGCCAGCGCCTCAGAGTCAGTCCGTGCTTCCTGAATAGCCTGAAGAGTCCAGTCAGAACCAAAGGGCTTAAACCAGGTGGTCTTCAGGGGCGAAGCGCGTTCATTGGGACCTCTGGGCGTAGGTGGTCGTGTCTCCTGTTCCTGCTGAGAGAGGCGATATGAGGTGTCATCCTCTTCGTCGGGTATCTCTTCGACGGTGACCCGTGGCAGTTGGGGCATCTCTCACCCGGTTCGGCCCGCTTGATCCTTGTGGGCGATTGAGGGTTTGGCGACCGTAGGTCTTCGCCGCTTTTCACCCTCGTATGGGCCCTTCGTGGGGTCTCCCTTGGGTTTCTCTTGGGTGGGGCCACCCTCAACTTTGGCCTTCATCCGGGCCTCATCGCGTGGTATAGTGGCTCCGGGATCCTCCTCGGTCGGGGTTCCTGCCTGGGGCATAGCCTGTCTGGTGGCAACGGGGGCGTCATGTGTCTTGTGCTGTAAGAACGGTCTAACACCTCTGGAGGGCACCTTCTCCATGGTCAGATTAGGCGTGTCCCCAGGTCTTATGGTTTCATAGCTGGAAAGTGGGGCCCGAGGGTTAGTCGGGAGGCGAACGAGGTATTTATGTAGGGTTTCAGGCTCCGATGTCGGAGTCTGCTGCGATTCTTTCGGGGTTTGTGCGCTCGGAGAAGTAGAAGCTGGTATATTTGCATGTTTGTGATAAGACGTACATAAAGTGATGTTACAAGAGGACCGGCTGGCCGAGTCCGAGCGCGTGACTGATGGAATAATTGTCCTGGCCGAGCAAGTGGAATCGCTCACTTGTCGGCCTCCCCTTTTACCTCTTCGACTCCTGACGTTGAGGTCGTCTTCTCCTCGATCGTAGTTTCCTGCTCTGCCTCTGCCTTGACTTGATCGTCGAGCATAGCGCATAGCTGCTCCAATGTATATGTATATCTCCCGGTTTTCGCATCTCGTGGTCGCTTTGGGGCTTGGCAATCCTTGGCCAGATGACCCTTTTTCCCACAGTTATAGCATCTCTTCTCCTGACGCATCCGATCGATGTCCATAGGTTCTCCCGTTCCTCCGTAGGTAGTCCAACCGCTCCCAGTGGTGGCGGTGGACTTGTTCCTGCTTGAACTTGTCGTGCCACTAGCTTTCTGACTAGTGCTGGTGGCGGGGGCTTTTTTCAGGGGGGGATCGCTTCGATAGTGGATTCGGTCAAAGGCAGCCTTTTTGGCGCGTTCGTTGTACATTGTACAGACCCGTTGCTTCCATTGCCAGTAGTAGACGGGGACAAACATCCCTAGGTCAGAGATGAATTTGGTATAGTTGTCGGGGAGCCCCTGGCGGATTGCCCAGATAAGCGCTGATCGCGGTCCTTCGTCATGTCGAAGTCTGGCTAACATTGCCAGGTGCTCTAGGCGTTGGAAGTACTGGGTAGCCATCCCATTGCCCATACGTAGCTCCATCATCTTTTGTTCGTGCTTTTCTTGGATGGCTGGGTCTGAGAACTGTTTTCGGAAGGCTTTGACCCACTCATCCCACTGTCCATATCGATGTCGATTCTTGCTTTTGGAGAAGAACTCGACCCGGTGGTAAACCCACCAGGTCTTAGGTCCTTCCTCCATATGTGATGCAGCGTAGTTGATCATCATGGGATCGGTAATGATAAAGCGAGAAAAGGTTTCGAAGTATTGGAGACAATCCCCAATGAATCGGTCGACATCCTCATGTTTCCCATTGAAATACTTGGTGGGGGCTATGAGGGTTGGTTTGATGCTATAATAGGGGTGATCGTCTCGTAGGGCGCCCGTAGGCCAGTCGGGGGGGTCAGGAGGTAAGTCCTTGGAGGGCGGTCGTGGGAGTGACCATTGATCCGTACAGTCCCCTGGGGAGCCTTGGTGGACAGGAGGCGGGGGCGGTGGTTTTACTTGTGGGGCTGAAGTGAAACCCCATCGCTTGTCCATCCATTCGAGGATGGATTGGGCGTCCCTCATATTTTCGTGAATGTCTTTGACCGCTCTTTCGGCCTCTGCCCTTCGTTGGGCCTCTGTTTTTACTTTGCTTGTCCCTGGGGGCAGGGGTCCTAAGTCCAGGGGTGCTCCCGGGTCATTGTCAGGATCGAGGTCCTGTTCCATTTCGTCATCCCTCTTTTTCCCTCACGCCTTCTCGGAGGGGCCTGCTTCCGCTTCCCTGCTCCCGGCGAATAGTCGACTGCTCCCCTGCCACTGAGATCCTGTTTGTCGATAATTGATCCAGGGTGGCATGTCGGGGAGTGGCTTAGTCTGATTCTCCAAACTCTCCAGGTTCCATTCGGTCCTCGGATCTCTCCCAATCTTGTCGTAGTTCCCGTAGATCTCGCTCCAGGGCCCTGTGTTCCTCTTCAGTTCTTCGTCGGAGGTGGGCAATCCTTCTTCCCGGTAAGGGTCCTTTGATCCTTCGAGCCAATAGTTGGTTGTCAGTGAGGTCCTCATCTCGGAGTCTTTCTCTGTCCCAATATTCTCCCATGGAGAGCTGATCTCCTCCCCTTGCTCGTATGTCCCGGTCTCTCCTGTCCCAGGCCCTGGATTGGTACCTTCCCAGTACGGCTCTGTCCTGGTCTCGGAGTATGGGCCACTCCCTGTCTGGTCCGTTTCCATTAAAAGGGTCATGGGCAATGGTCCAGAGAAGGAGGGTCTGTTCGGAGACCAGTATCCCTGGGGCAGTGTCGGGATCGTCTCGATCCTGTCGTCGAAGGTAGTGGTCCGCAGGTTCCCCCGCCACTGGGCTTCTGAACCTGAAGACATTCCTCCCGACCATGCGGATTCGAAGTCGAGACTGTCGGTAGTAGTTTGCGGTGTTATGGTCCCGGTCAGATTGCTCTCCTGGATTTGGGGGAACGGTGTATGAGTCATTGGCTCATATGGGGAGTCCCTCTGATAAGAGGAGATGGCCTGGCCACGAATTTGGTATGAGGGGTTCGGAGTAGGGGACGGGCTGTCCCATGTCGGCGGCTCCGTCGAGGATGGTCTCAGTCTGGTGGGCCTGCCAGATGGGACCCGTGGTGATGCGGTTCAGGGTGATAGTGCGGGTACTGGGATCGGTCGGGCTATCGGGCCTAGGTATGTGCCCTCCTCTCTCTGTCAACCAATGCATTGATGGGTTGTGTACCCCTGGGTCAAGTTCTGTGATGTCGAGCTCGACGTCCTCATCATCGGTGCTGGAATCTGTAAGGGCGTTCCGAGTTCCAGAAGGTCCAGCAACAGGGGGGAGGACGACGTTCTCGGGGGTGGCTGGTCTTGGAGCAAGACTTCTAAGGCTCAGTTGCTGCCCTGCAGCTGGGCTAACTGGTGGAGTATAGAATGGGTCTCCACCTCCGATGTGTTGGGGGTAATTGGTCTGGATATAGTGTTGCGGAACGGGTTGTTGCTCCGCCACCTGCGTCTGCCTCTGCCTTCCATGGCTATGGCCTTCTATCCACCGACCCACGCTGTTCTGTTGCCAATAACAGACAATTAAGAGGACTATGAGGGTGACGATGACGAAGGCAACCGCTCCTCCTGCGATGGTTTCTATGGCGGCTCCTTGTAGAGATTTGGGAATTATCATAGACGTCTCCTTCAGCGATGTGTTAAGGAGAGCTTGGGAAGCTTCGAGCTAACTGTTAGGCCCGAGCACCACGAGGTCCAAACAGGTATTAACTCAGGGCTGTCTCATGTTCGGACAATCACCCAGAGAGTTACCATAAGGTTCGGTCATGGACTGGATCCTGATTGTTAACTTTTCGGCAAGCGAGTCAACGAGGATAGTTTGGTATAGATAAACTTTAGCTCGAAGCTGGAGTATACTACAGCAAGAGCTACTACTTATATATGAAATGGTATAACTAGAATGATAGTTCCGAACAACGATAGAAGTCCATTAGTAAGCGGAGTTCGGGACAAATGAGTAAGCTGGATTGCATAACGTGTGAAGAAAAGAGAAAAAGTGAATAAATCGTAACAGATCTCCTGTCAAGAGACACAATAGTACCACAATGGGATGTGACCTTATGCTCCAACTGTGCTCATACTAGCAATGCATGTGGTCTTGGTCCTGGTGCTCCTTTGTTAATCTCTTATCCACCACCAACATTGATCAAGTTTGTATGGCTTTGATGGAGTCCCAGAACATTTCAAGGAGATCAAGGAATTCTTCTTGCTTTGATGTCAGAGGATGGTAGTGATCAGTTTTTCCAGCCTTGATGGATATTACTGCATTCTATGTATAACGAGAGGTTTGGTGTGCATGATTCTTGTAAACTATTGCCCAATTCCTCTTGTTTCCCCTCATGGCAACTCAGGCAGTTATACTGCTAAATCTTACTGGTGAAGACAGTACTTACATGTTTCGATTTCTGGACACTTAGCTGAACTGTGGGATGCTCTATGCACTGTTGCATGGTGAGTAGCAACCTTATGTGTCTTCACATGCAGGAGTTGACCAATAACAGGCATATACATAGATATTCTCATGGTTACCTTATGGAATATATGTGAGCTAGTGTCTCCATCACAACTTCGAAGCTGAAATGAATAGCACAGTCATCAATAAACAGTGGCCAATCCAGCAAGCCCCAGTTCTCATTATCATCCTCCTCTACATTCTGATTACCATCAGCTTTGGTTGTGGGTTGGTCAACTATGCATTCTGTGTTCATCAGAAACGAGCACAATTTTTGGACCCATATATCTGAAGCTTAACAATATCCGAGCATTCTATTTGGAGACAGGTATAACAGCCTCCGCCAGCACCAGTCTCGCAGACTTGTATATGGTAACCGCAACTCCATTGAGAGCTCCCTGTATCAGTTCATCGAATATTGACTCCAGATTGGGTGCTGCTGGAGGGTTTGAGGATAGCACTGGCTCATCATTCTGTTCCCAATACTTTTCCTGCTTTCCATGATGGGTAAAGTGTATGATCTTTGTTGACTTTTTTTGCATGCTAACCTGTGATGTAGTATCAAAAATCATGACAATATATCATCAATACCTCAACGAGTCTGCCGACATTTTCCCTGTGCTCTATACATCCCTCATTCTCACGACAACATTATAGTGCACATTGTTTATCATTCACCACATCTTGAATGTTACTAGGTTCAGACAAGGACTCGGAACAGAGGGGCGACTTGGAGCTTTCCATTGTTATGTTGAAGCACTGGTAGAATCCTCGGCCCTCTATTCAGTATCTCTAATCCTCTTTCTGGCTTTGCCTGCCTGAATACAAATATATCCCCAAAAACCTCACCTCATCTCAAGAGTTGCTCACTCCTCCATGAAATGTTCTTCCCTTTATGAGGATGTCAACCTTGGTTACTCCATGGTGGATGAGGCAATATTCAATGAAGATGTAACCCTGAAAAAAAAGGAAATGTCTGATGGTGTGCTGGTATGCAAGCCTCTCCCTTGCTTTACTCTTTTTCTTGCTGACGATCATCTCCATCTACAGTAGCTATTGAGATTTGTAGATCATCAGCTATCTACTCTTATAGCCATAACATCGCCCCATAGATTTTTATGACATTCTCATATATGTACAAAGGATTCGGAGTCTTAGACACCCTCATATCACTACAATTTTATTTTTGCACTCTATTGTTGCAGTAGTATGAGCTTGCTAGAGCCTAGCTACATAACACAGTAGATTCAACCTCACTTTTCCACGTGGCTCATCATGAAGTTTACTAAGTATAGTCATCGAACAAACTATTGTATGAGGAACTCAAAGGTCTTCTGTCTGGCTTTTGCTTCATTATTATGAAGCAAAAATTTGCCGGACAAAAGTGTGGGAGGTGAAGTATGTTGTAGTACAACTGATCTTCAATGTCCCTATCCTGGGTTAGGCTTGTTACCTTACTGAGACCTCAATAGCAGACTCTGACAGGCATTCCAACTTTTTTAAAAGTCTAGGATGCCTACAAGCAGAAAATACATGAAAAATACAGTTTTTTTGCAAACAAGAAGAGTCAACATGATTCAGGGTGTAACGATCATGAATCACTGATTATATATCAAGTCTTTGCATAGATTCCTATCCTTCAGCATTCACTCCAGTCTGGAGGAAAAACAGGGTCAGACAAGGTGGCAGCTGTTGATGGACTGGCTTGTCAATACTACAGTGTTGGTGACATGCAGCTCAGCAGGTAGGACCAATTCTGCCACCACACCAACATCTCACTCAGGTACAATCTGTGATTTCTGCCAGAAGATCCTATGATTAATAGTTTTGGAAACTGCATTGTGATATTCCGTTGATCAGATTTGTGTTGCCAGATTTCCTTCATCTCCATATGTTGTACGCAATGCTGTCATGTTGCTCCAACTGTCAGTATACCAGTACTTGTAATAACATGTGCATGACCTAGCTCTGGCATCAGCAACACCTCCTATGTTGATCACTTATATGCCTCAGTTCAAGCAATTTGTGTCAAAACTGTTCATGTACATGACAACTCATCAAATTGTTAAGCATGGTCAGTGTGTAAGGGATCCTCAGGTTCTGACTCAATACCAATGATTATCTTTGCAGCAGGTAATGTGTGTGTCCAGAAATGTTTATAACAAGAGGGTTAGTATATGTTATTCTCATAACACACTACCCTATTGTCCTTTCCTCCCCCATGCCCAACAAAACAGACAATCCTTCAGACCTTACAGACAATGACAAAGCCTTCTTGCTTCAATTCACTGATGCTATGCTGAACTGTGGAATTCTCTATGCATCATTGCATGGTGGGCAACAATGCTTAGTGCATTAACATGTAGGTGCTGACTAGTGTCAGGTATATACACTGGTGTTCTTGCTGTTACACTGTGGAATATCTGTGAGCTGGGAATATCCCACTATGGTATTCAAGCTGAAGTTTGATGTCACAGTTACCAATAAGTGTTGGTGGATTTGACAAGCCCTGGTTGTGGTTATCATTCTCCTCTATGCCCTGATTACAGCTAATTTTGCTGTTGAATTGTCATTCCTGTGCTCTGCACTCATTAAAAATGGGAAAAGTCTCTGGATCACATCTTTGAACCTTAACAGTCTAACCATATCACTCTGTTTAGCAGAGACTATGACATCTGTAATCAATATTATCATTGCAGACTTATATATGGTGCATGCAACTTGATGGGAATTATCTATATCAACTCATTATTGTTCCGACTCTAGATTTGGTGCTGCTGGGTGGTCTGGGGACAGTGCTGGTCTATTATTCTGCTTCCAATACTTTCAGTAATTGCTGCAGCTGGTAAAGTGCCAATCACATTCAGTCTCTTCATATAGCTAACCTTCTGTGCAGTGTCAAAATTCATTGAAATATATTGGGCCTTCCTTGGTAGACCTGAGTCCCCTGGAATATTTCCAACACTCTGCAGTCTTCATACTTTTAACAAACTTATGGTGCACAGTCCTCATCATTTATCACATTTTAACTGTTACTGGGGTTCAGCATGGAGTGGGCAGTCAGTGGAAAGTTTATCACCATTGCATTGAAGTGCTGGTTGAATCCTCAGCTCTCTATTCAATCTCTCTAATTTTCTATATGGCTTGTTATATTCATGGAGATGCTGGACAATTATATTTTGAAATGATAGTCAGTATTGCAAAGGTGTGTTCATGGCCCCAAACTCCCTTGTCATTGATCAAACACCTTCTGTAGGGAGTTGCCCCCACACTCATTATTGGCCGGGCAGCAGCAGGACATACACACCCCAACAATGGAAGTGATAGAAGTACCATATCATCACTTCAATTCCAGGCACCTTCAGAAGTTAGCACAATGAGCTCTCAAGAATTCACCACAGAGAGCACAGTCCTTGAAACTGACACTGAAGCTCAATGGCAGCAGCTGGATGAGCTTGTGGTGATCATTGAAAGGGCATAATAGTGCTCAAGACAAACAACTGCAATCAGTTTAACTAAATTTTTTATCTTTATTACTTTTCGGAGGTATCTGTACTGCTGTTTTGCTTGGCTTCTACTAATGTTCCTTTAATTACTATATATATATATTACCTCCTTTCCTTATTACTATACAGCCTAGTCATTGATACCTAATACCTAAATTGTCCCACCTTCGCTACGCTCAACTAAATTACATATATTTTACTTATATCCTCCATCTTCAGACAGCGTGATGCCAGATGGGACCTCCACCGCGATTCGTCATTGACATGAACACAATTCACTCAAGGGGATGGCCGAAGAACTCTAAGAAAACGTGCGCATACTGCCTGCCGTAGGCGCCAACATCATTACAGCAGCAGCGAAGGTGTTTAAGCACCTCGCCATCGTTCGTAGCTATTGTGGATGCCTCAACGAACATGGTTTCGCAGATGGTAAATGTATCTGCAAACGATGTGGTGGAGTAATCATTCTAGTCCTCATTGAAGAGTAACGTACCACCTTGGATGGCGTCTGTAGGCTATTTCTCCTTAGCCGATAGCTCTTCTGAATGGCGAAGGGTCTCTCGACTACCAGTACGCTCGGATATACACATCGCATCACCAGTCATGCGTATTGAACCGTATGACACTTGAGTATTTCTAGGAAGATTCAAAGGTTCGCGTTCAGATCCGCGGGATCAACTGATGGTACGAAAGTTGAAATCGTGCTTCAAGTTACAAATCTAGACGGAGTGACCAGTAAGTCGCCGTCAATTGTGAAGATACAAACACTGAGACTTCGTAAATATTAGAATATTGAATGATGGAGCTTCAAAGACGAATAATTATAGATGAGGAAAATAATACATCTGCTGATACAAAACGATGAAGAAAATCCGATAGCCCACCGAGGACAGGATTTAAACCTCCTGGCTGATACCATCCTCCTTCCGGCCCTTGCCAGACTTTGTAGGCAACAGTTGTGATTCGATATGGGGGACGACACCACCCTGGGATATGACGACGTCGCCGAGGAGCTTGTTCAGCCTGATAACAGTCAGCTATGCGAAGCAGATAAATGATGCGGACTCACTCTTCGTCGTTCCGGATGGCGAGTTGCAAATGACGAGGCACAATACGTTGTTTCTTGTTATCACGAGCGGCGTTACCAGCGAGTTCGAGAATCTCAGCTGCAAGGTATTCGAGGACGGCCGCGAGGTAGACTGGAGAAAATGACGCGTCAGAAAAGACGAATTGCTGCGAATAAGGCCAAAAACTTACCGGGAGCTCCCGCACCGACACGCTGAGCATAGTTGCCCTTCTTCAAGAGACGATGCACACGACCAACGGGGAATTGGAGACCCGCCTTGGCAGAGCGCGACTGCGACTTGCCACCATCACCGCCAGCCTTGCCGCCAGTCTTTCCGGATTTGCCACCTTTTCCAGACATTGTTATGTGAGTTGTTTGTTGGGTAGAGGGTGAGTAAGTAGTGTTAAGGGCGGGCTTGAGTGCTTGAGGTGGTGGGGGTGAACAAGGATTGAGAACAGTGGGAGCCCAGTATTTATACCGTGGGTGCAAATAAGGTTCAATCACGTGCGGTGTCTCTTTGTTGATTCTGGTCAACAGTCAACAACGAGACGCGTCGGAGCCAAACAAGAACAACGTGACGCGTTCTGATATAAACCCCGCTGCATCATCATTGGCTCTCGTCTCTCACTTGTCTTCCAGCACTCACTCCCGTCGCCAATTCGACTTCTACCTTCAACACCGTTATCAACAATGGCCCCCAAACCTGCTTCCACTGCCGGCAAAGCCCCTGCCTCCACCGCCTCCAAGGCTCCTGCCAAGTCTGAAGGCTCCAAAGCAGCCAAAAAGACCTCGAAGCCTGCAGCAGCTGATGGCGAAAAGAAGAAGCGCAGAAAGTCGCGAAAGGAGACTTACTCTTCTTACATTTACAAGGGTGTGTGGATTGGCGACTTTGTAGATTGTTCATCGATTAACCGGTATTCGCAGTTCTGAAGCAGGTCCACCCTGATACGGGTATCTCCAACAAGGCAATGGCCATTCTCAACTCCTTCGTCAACGATATCTTTGAGCGAGTTGCCACCGAGGCCTCCAGTACGTTGACTTATCTCAGTATCTTGCTCCAGCGCTTACTACGCAATTTAGAACTCGCCGCCTATTCCAAGAAGTCCACCATCTCTTCCCGCGAGATCCAGACATCAGTGCGGCTGATTTTGCCTGGTGAACTGGCCAAGCACGCTATTTCAGAGGGAACCAAATCGGTGACCAAGGTTTGTAATCTCCTGTCGTTGATCGAGCGTGTCTGACAAGTTGTCCAGTTCTCGTCGGCAGGTGCCAAGTAATCTCTGGATTTGTACTGCGCTTGTATTGTATCGTATCTGTACTCTTTATTATTTTTATTCCCATCCTCTTAATTCCGGCCGATGCGATAAATCAGTAATGTCTCGGTAAAGCGAGACTTGAACGCTGTACGTGCGTGGGAATGTATGGCGGCATCGCTATGACGCTTATGTCGATGCTACCCCAGGAAGTGATTGACTCTATTATTGACCACCTCTACGACGACGTCCAGTCCTGCAGAGCATGTCTTCAAGCTCACCGCTGCATGAAGGATGCCGCCTACACCCAGATATTTCGCACCGTCCCTATTGTCCAGCCGGCGAACACGTTCGATAACTCAGGGACCTACATTGTCAGACGGTTCCATAGATTCTATGATCTCCTCAAGACATCGCCTCATGTCGCCCTGTACGTGCGCAAGCTCATCCTGTGGGAGGAGGCGACTCAGCTCCAGCGACGCCAGTATAGGCGAGGCTGGATGCACACGGAGCAAGACCTGGCACGCCTGCTGGCTGCTCTGCCCAAGCTGCAAGCCCTCCATCTCGACGGCCATAACGACTACCTCTCGTGGCAGGACATGACGGACGCCGTGAAGCAGGGCATCACCACAGTCCTACTTCTCCCCTCCCTCCGTTCCGTCGTCGTCCAGCGGTTCAATGACTTTCCCATCTCCACCGTCTTATCGTCACCGTCCTTGACGTACCTCGGCGTGCTGCACTGCGACGGCGTCTTCCTTGACCGCGACACAACCACGACGCCCGTTGAGGAGCTCCTTTTACACGACATTTCCATGACTTTGCTGAGGTGGTTATCATCGCCTACCGCCTCTGGCTGCCTCTCCTCACTTACCAGCCTCACTCTGTGGCCATCAAAAGAGCAGAATATCTCCTTCCCCCGCCACTTGCACCGTGTGTCCGACGACATCCTCAGTGCTGCTCCGAACCTTGTCAACCTCGTGTTCGCTCCCATCGCATACCGTAATAAACACCTTCAGTTCCAGACCCACACGACGCTGACATAGTGAATGTAGAAGCACGATATAACCCTTGCAACGAGTCCATCATCCACCTCACGAATAACTGCAAGCTCGAGACGTTTGAGCTCTGCATGGACATCAAGTTTGTGGGGAACGCGCGCTCGGACTTCGTTGCTTGGGCTGCGATGACCATCGATACTATCCCTGATGAAGCCCCGTTGAGCTGTATCATCCTGCGGGGGGACGCTGCCAAACGGATAGAGCCAGGAGCCGTGGTTAGCTGTGGGTGGGACCAGTTTGACGAAGTAGCCATCAGGGCGACGTCAAAGGTAGTTGTCAGTCTGGAAGGCCTCGCGGCGTTTGCGAAAGCGGAGGTCGCGAGTTCGTTGCAGATGCCGAGGCTGCGTGAGACAGGAATCTTGGAGATTAGGATGGTGTGATGTGAGGACGGAACTGAGGGCATCACAGATTCTACCACATCTTGGAGTTGCCCTCCCAGTGAGCGACTTTTGAGACTGTCACTTTCGTAGTGTATTACTCATTTCAGTCTGTGGGAAGAAGTTCTTCTCATGTTCCCTTTCGAACGGATGAGCACAATACATGCAGGCAGTCTAGTTCTCTGTGCCGTTTGGTCATTACCAATTTACTTTCTTTTTCCTGCTTCCACCATCGCTTTGACTCCGTCTTCGTTCAAAGTCGCATTTATTTCGGAATTATGAGTAGGCTCATTTCGCCATGCGAATGGTGGAAAGGGCTGCTTTTCCATTGCGTTGTCACGACCTCCAGGTACTTCTCCCCAGAGGCGCCAAGGAAATATGCTATATATAATGCTCGAGAAATCTATTTTTGGACCCCAGTTTTTCTCGGCATCAAGATCGGCAGTAGCGTTAGCAGCACCACTTTTCTCATGGTCCACTACTAATTTAGGCCAACACCCAACTCTTTCTTTGATTATTATCTCAAGCGATCTTCGCGTGGAATGGTTTTGAGGTCATGCACACTTATTTTGGCTTTTCGGACGCCTTTTTTCACGTATCTGTGGTGGAACAGTTGGACTGCGGTGAGTATGTTGGAGCACTGTTCCCTTGCGCTTTGAGTGAAACGTGTTCTGACTACGCATCTTCTTGCAGGGTGTGCTGGTATGACTACTACTGTCTCTTCGTCAGGCATGCATTGCAATTCGGCACGAAATGGAAATCACTGTCGGATATCTTCTGCTAGCAATCGCCAGTTTAGAGGCTGCAGGGAAGCCTGGCAGTCGTCCATCCGATGATGCGCATCCGTGCGCTAAAATGCCTACTTCTAGACCTCTGTCCGAGAACAGCGACTCGAAAGTTTCTAACAATAACACCATAATTTCATCACTTCACATGTGCGCCCAACCACTCTCATTACCTATCCTCTTTTTTGCTCACCATGGCCTCCAGTTCCTTTATTTTCTGCTCACGATGGTGAGAAGCGTAGAGGGTCCCACCCAAGTCCCATTGCATAGTTTTTCCTACGTTGGTGGCTCGTGTTTTCTGGCTTTCACAGGAGGGGGGTAAATGCCTCTGCTGCATTTTTGCGACCGGTACCGAGTGTGGAAGAACAGCAGCAGCAGGGTATAAATACGTCGTGGAGATGGTCAAGGAGAATCCAGCACGCTATGTTCTCCCTGCTTGCACCGATAGTCCTCCTTGCACTCTTGCGCCCCCATCCTACTGCCGGCGTGGCGGTCTCTGCACCATCCAAAGGTGGAAGGAAGAACTTGAAAGAGTTCACGATCGACCTCGTCAACAGGAATCTGGCGCCCGACGGCCATCTTAGGAGTAGGGTTTTATTACCTCTTCTGTGCTGCAGTCCCCTAACTGATTTTGTGTGAACTCGATTTATAGGTACGATTGTTGCTAACGGAACGTGAGGAGGCTCTATTTCTCTTTGGTTCTCTTCCGTCGTGACGATACCTTCAGTTATCCCGGTCCCCCAATCTTGTTAAACAAGAATGACTTCTTGTCGATCACGCTTCACAATGACTTGGTTTGTACACTGTCTCTGGTTCATACCATGATTGTCTTTCTTATACATCGTTACTAGGTCGATCCCTCGATGCGTCTTTCCACCTCACTGGTAAGCTTCCCGATATCGTGCGGCATGCATCTATTAACCAATCACCCTAGGATCTGGACGGTATCTTCTTCACAACAGAGAACTTATGGAACGAAGGATCTCCCTTTGTCACTACCTGTCCTATCGGGCCTGGCGCGTCCTACACGTATGAAGTCGATCTCAGCGAATTCGGTCAAACCGGAACCTTCTGGTATCATAGGTATGTGCATTGGCTTCATGATGCATTAAATTGTTCTGATCATACCTTGTGTAGTCAATTGAGCATTCAATATATTGACGTACGTAATGTAACATTCATAATAGCATTGATCATGCTCAAAGCTTCTCTCTTTTCCAGGGTTTCCGTGGACCATTGATCATCTACGGTCCGTCACCTTTGTTGACTTAATGAACTCTTGGCTTAAGTCATTATTCAGACCCCGAGGATCCTTTGGCTCATCTTTACGATGTCGACGATGAATCCACAGTAATAACAATGTCTCACAGATTCTTTGCCTATCACTTATTGTTCAACTTTCTAGATCATCCAACTAGGCGATTGGTGGCACAACAGCACACTTCCTATGCTCCTGCAATTCGAGGCCACTGGAATCATTCCGTAAGCTTACCAGATTTTCATCTCTGCTCATTCTCACTTTTGCGCAGCGTCTCCGACTCTGGCACGGTAAACGGCGTGGGCCGCTTCAACGGCGGTCCCGAGCTGGACTGGTCGGTGGTCAACGTCGTTCCAGGCAAGCGATACCGGTTCCGCATCATCAACGAGTCGGCCCGGAATGTTTTCACTTTCTCGATCGACAAGCACAGTTTGACGGTTCGTCCTTCGAGACTGGGATGTAAATGTGATATTTATGCATGCTTGTGCATAGGTCATTGAAGCTGATGGAGCAGAGCTTACCCCCTCGGTAGTCGACAGCCTCGATCTGTTAGCTGGTCAACGACACTCGGTCGTCGTAAGTATCGTGCATGCTGTCAAAGTGGATTATCTCTGAGATATATTCGTCCACAGCTTCACGCGAACCAACGTGTTGACAACTACTGGATCAATGCGCCATACGTAAGTCCCCTTTACGCTCACATGTTTAGCTCTCTTATGTATTGGGATTCAGGTTGGAGGTAGCCCTTTGAATAACTTAAACCGTAAGTTTCTTTCCTTATTCAGGGATGACAGTACCCAAACCCGTACAGAAAACGCGACTCTGTCCCGAGCAATCTTGCGATACGCTGGTGCGCCTAGGCGAGACCCCACTACTCCCATGACCTTGGGCCCAGTCGACGGTGTTGCTCTCGTCGAAGGCAACCTCCGCCCTCTGGTTCCCGAATCGGTAAGCTTCCAGCTTACTTGGAGTGCTTCCACGTGCACGAGTCCTGATACATTATTCACAGGCCCCGCCCGCCGACGTGAACATGACTCTTGAGTTTGTGAACATTGCCGGGAAAGCAATCTGGAACGTCAACAACGTATCCTATGTCCCTCCTGTTGTCCCGACCCTTATGAAGGTCATCGAGGGTGATGTTGAAGCGGCCGACTTTAATCAGACGGAGAACACCTTTGTCCTTCCGGCCAACAAGACCATACAGATTACGTTCCCACCCAAGTGAGTTTGATTGTACCCCTTGTATGTGGCATGCTTATAGGAATCAATAGCGATGATGATGACGCTCACCGTGAGTTCTTATACTCTCTGTTCCGCGGCTTTGCCACTGACTGCCATCTCTGTGTAGCAATTCATATGCATGGCGTAAGTTCCTGGTCATATTTTCGAAATGATCGACCTCACCCCGGTCCTTTTAGATGAACTTCTGGCTGATCAAGTCCAACTCCACCGAGGAGATCAACACCAAGGATCCCATCAAGCGTGACATTGTCGCAGCCGGTGCTGCTGGTGCTATGATTCGGTTCAGGACTGATAAGCCTGGTATGTTCTCTTCGCCGTAGTCTCCCCCAAGGACGCGTTATTCATTGAATTCCGCCAGGCCCGTGGTTCTTCCACTGTCATATCTTCTGGCATTTGCAGGCGGGTCTCGCTACGGTGATGCTGGCGGATCCCGGCGATGCATCGACCGCGATTGAGCCCGACGCGATCTGGGACAGTCTCTGCCCTGCGTATGATGCCCTTCCGGCGGGTGAACAATGATAGCTTGGAAACCGAAGGGATGGATGAGAGCTTGGATTAATATCTATTGTCAGATATGTATATTTCAGTGTGCTTTGTGTGCCACTTGTGTTGTCGGTGTACTGATGTGTAACGGTTGAATATTTGTACAACCAAAATGAAGAAGTGTTTTTTTGGTACCTCGTATGTTCAAGCAAGCGGTGGGACTTCGTCGATGTGCATTGATTCATATTGTTGCAAATAAAATTCTGAGAATCTCCCTCCGTTAACGCTGTGGCGAAGCCATTACAAACGCGAACAGACCACGTGCCGGCGCGACTTTCGCTCTTACCACGTTGGTTCATCTTTCTCTTCACGCTACGACTGTTGCCAATCTCCTCCGAAAGTCCTTTCAATCTTGATTACAATTTTGGCATGACTATAGGTATATGTCCTCTTCATATATCGTCGTCTAGCGGGCTAAGACCCTGCGCCGTACCAATCAGCTGCTCGAACTGGAATCGAAATCGTTCAACAAGATTGCGGTCGATCATAAATGGCTCAAAGGCAGCCGGATCGAACCCACTAAGTTCGGATAAAGCTGTCGGCGAATTCAACGTTGGAGCCGCAAATGGGAAACGACTTATACGTACGCTTGAGACCGGCTTGCTGTGGGACATCATTGCGCACGCTCCATCCACCGAGGCTGGCCTGATGCTCCTTAGAGATGAACCAGTTGAGATAGAGCTTCGCGGCGTGGGGGTGCTTTGCTGTCTTGAATATCGCCGCTCGTTGTGCCCAGATAATACTACCGCTGAAGTCACTCTTGGGCAACTGCTGGAACACCCCTGAACTGCCGTTCGTGAAAGCGTTTTCGGTGGTAAATGTCACGGTGCGGTCATTATTGTTGTCCAAAATGATGGTGGTAGGAGTAGCGGTTCCACGGACCCATAGGACATCTTGCGCGATAAAACTGAAGATTGCGTCCCAGCCGTGCGTTTGCTGGATCTTGAAGAATCTGCCAGCTCTTCGGTCATATGCTTGGAGAAGAATGTCACGAGAAGGCTCACTCAAAAAGGACTGCGTCGTCGTCATTGGGATAGGTCGACACGATCTTTCCCTTCCATTTGGGATCCAGGTAGTCTAGGAACTCAGTAGGCGCTTCAGACACGTTGGTTTTCGCCGTCGCGAAGTTGTTGGTGAAGAACAAGAACACGATTCCTCTACGACATCAACCAGTCTTCTTCAGCCAACCTTGCGGAATCTGAAGCTCGGAAAAACTCACAAAAATGTAGCATCAGCAGCGTCCTTGATGTTATCTGGAATCTGGTCCCATCCTGCTGGCTTGTACGACAGGAGCTGTGAAAATGTTGGTCATGACAAGGATCAGCGTGACACTCGGTACTCACACGCCCTTCTTCCTTCCACCTGATGAAGTCATGGAGTGTCTGCAGATGGGCGACGTCTGTACCCGCTGACCCGGTCAGGTTTAGCGTTCGGTCAATGACACTGTCGTGATACTATACACAGAGAACAACATGATTTCATAGCCGAGGATGACTACAAGAAATGTCACCTTCGACAAGTCGACAGTGAGGGTGATGTTGATCTTTGGGAATCTCTCCTGGAAGGCTTGGACAGTAGAGGCCTGCTGGTTCTTTTCATCGCCACCGGCCCTGACTACGAGCTGACCTCCTTCGGCGACAGCGAGATCGTACAGCTCGTCAAGAGAAAGCGTCTCCACTGGCACGGCATCATCTTGTCTCCCAGAGATCACTGTATCAGACGCTACGAATCCCCAGAGGAGCGATATTGCGAGGAGCAGAGAATAGACGCGCATCATTTCAGTAATTGTTGTTCAATGATGCAGAGAAAAAAGTGCAAGAACGGCGTCGTCATTTGACTGGTAACTGTTGCCTTTATACCTCGCACACATTTTATCCGTACTTTCTCTCCAGGGTAGTTCAACCCGCCACCGACAAGTCGGTACGAGGTACGCATCGCAAATCACGCGCCCAGACAAAACATCTTTCAGACTGACTCGCGGGTATCCGTTCCTCATGTTCGGAGATGAAGCGGTAAATGATGACAAGGATGGTCATATCCTCTCTGACTTCTCGCCATGTCCTGTGGCACCATTGCGAACGGTTTGTCATCCCCATTCCAATGAGGAAGAAGAACGCCCACGGCAACCCACAAAAAAGCGCAAATGTACCACACGCGAAGTAACCGAAAGAGTGGTGAATAATGGCGCATCGGTGACGGCAGATTATGCTTCTCGGAGGCTGACACCCGGGCCGAATTCTCCTGCAGACGCCCGTATAGTAGCGAAGGCATAAGCCTCTTACGATATTGGCGCGACCAATGCGACTAAACAAAAAAAACGTGCTGACGCGACGACCGAGATTGAGCCCGACACGATATGGAACAGTCTATGCCCTTTCGCCGGCTCAACAGCGATAGCTTGGATTAGATGGAAGGTTTGAAATTGATGCTTCTATGCATCTTGTTCCCGTCCTTCTTGTCGTCAGTCCATGGCAATGGTTGGATGTTTGAACGACCAATATGAAGGATTATCTCCTTGTACCTAGCATGTTTGAGCGTACAAACAAATTTCCAGATGTTGACTAAGCCTTCTGATAACGAAGCGAGGGACGCGAACCGGGCCGTAAGTGCGACGCGTTGCCCGGCTCTTGCCACGTTTCATCTTTCTCTTCACGCTACGACTGTTACCAATCTCCTCCCAAAATCTATCTATATAATAATACAGATCGGCACAGCCACACAATTTGCTTATGTAAAATTAGCGGACTTTGAAATCTCCACCTCTCTTCTGTACGCACTGCCACGACCGGCTATTGTGTGACCGGTCCTGCCAGCACTGCCACAACTGGGACCTGCCTTTTTTGGCATCTGGCTCTTTCCGACACCAAGGGAGGAAAAATGTTGGTATGCAGACCATTGCAGAAGCTGTTTGTGCTTGAAAAAATTGTATTAAAATGTACTTTCATAATATTAGCTATTATTTTGAAGGGTGGTTGAACAAGTAACTCCTGCAATGACACAATATGCAGCATTGAGCATTTGAAAAGGGACATCAGGGGCCTTAGGGCTGCATGCCATAGCTATATTGTAGAAGAATACAGTGTCTATGAGTGTCTGCAGCCATGCCAAGTTATTTGTAGCTGCTTACCAAGTACCAATAAATATGGCATTATATATGACCATCACAACTGTAATTATACAGCCCAAAGCCATTAATCTCCTTCAAGGGTTATATGGTTTATGGAGAGGGTGTGGAGCCTTAAGGGACATATCCATCAGAGCTTCTTTGTCAAAATGCTACTATTATTTGGGATGATATTCTAATACAGAATTGCTCTGACATTGAAACTGTTGAACATATCAGAATAGAAACAGCTATAAGAGTGTAGCATAAGAAATATGTAAGGGATAGAAAATAGGGTGGTATACACACCTCAGTCAGTCATGTAGTCATTGTGAACAGCTGAGGTGCAGTAAGGGGAGAATAGGTAGATATAGGTGGATACTATGTATAGGAGAAATAATCTAAATATAGTAAGTATGTTTGGTCAACTATATGAAACATTGGTACAGTGGGGTATATGATAGGCTTAATATCTGACAGAACACACTCTATGTAATATTCACAATAAGGCTTTGCACCATTTCTGTATGGTACTATTATGTATCTATACTACTGTCAGAGGGTTCCATTGATTTGGATCATGCCAGTCTTCTATGACTACTTTAAAATAGACAAATATATGTACTTCAGCTGGCACAAGAGAGATATAAAAGACTAAGGTATCTGGGTAACTACAGTGATGCTATATAATGATAGACTGGAGGTATGGTAAGAAAGAATGAGCATTGATGAATAAAGAAACAGTATCATATATGGATAATATCTCCAATATATTGCATTTTCATGTCATCAATTTAATACAAAGAGAATCTAATCAGTAAACATGGTCGGGCACACTATGAGTAAAACAATTGTATTGAATCAATAGTACTGAATTGTATGAGGAGAGTATAATCAGTAAACTAAGGAGTGATGTAACTAATGAGTAGAGCAATAAGTGTAAGGTATATGTACCTCAGTAAGGCACACTGGGTGAAATGACTAAGCAACAATGGTATCTATGGCTGACTTATGTATGATCCAAACAAAGGAGTGTGTTACTGTGTAGATATATGACATGAGCCGTACATCTCCTTCAACACACTTCCAGTCAGGCTGACATTTTCAATAACAATCAATGAGTCTCAAGGCCGGTCAGCCACCTATGTGGGTTTATAATATGTCCTTCTGAAACCTGTTTTTTTCACATGGATGACTCTATGCAGCACTTAGCCACCACACTTTTGGACAAGTTTTCTTTCCAGATGCAAAAAGGTACAAATACTTTTGAACATTGTATATTTTGAAGTTCTATTAGGAGTAATAAGCCAGGTTTGGGGCGGGCCCCAACAAGCTGAAGTCCCGTGTCGCAGTCAGGTTGCTGGGTCCCGAGGTACGAGGGCCCAGCAATCGTGACGAAGACACGGGATGGAAGCTTGTCTATATAATAATACAGATCGCCACAGCCACACAATTTGCTTATGTAAAATTAGCGGACTTTAAATTTTCGGTCTTTTCCAATGCGCACTGCCACAACCGGCTATTGCATGGACCGGTCCTGTTAGCACTGCCACGATCTGGCACCTGCTCTTTCAGGCTCCATCTTTCCTTCCCCCCATCATCTGCCCCTTTGACTGCTACTCTCCCCTGCCTTTGCTATCACAGGTAAGCATTGTCTTCTTTTCTCATCATGTACCTCTTTCTGATAGCTTTCCCACAGCCCTGTTTGGTGAATTATTACAGTACTGCTTATTGATCTTTGCTGAATCTCTTATCTGATGCCTTTTTTTTTAGGTGTATCTGTCTATTATTTGTGTTTTCTCTCAAAGTAGTGGCTTCTTTTGACTGTAAGGAGTTTGTTCTTGACTGCTTTCAGTCTGAATCATATCATACCAAGTAGATCAAGGTGTTATTGGATTATTAGTCTGAAGAGTAGTCTTTCTGTGATTGGGCTCTGTCCTGTTCTTTCTTTCTACACTATCATGTATGTTTATCCATTTACCATGGCTTCTGTATGCTCATGGTCTTCTTTCATTATCAGGGAACCTTCAACTCCTACCAGGGAGAATGATACCTTTCAGTTTCCTCCTGTTACACCTGAGCATGATCGTCAGTCAGAGAGAGAACATGATCGTCTTCAGCGTCTGCAGATGACCTCACCGTCTCATCGTCGTGGGCAATCACTGCATCCAGGTCCTGATCCTAATGTTCCACTTCCACGGTTGTATATACCACCAGAGACACATATTCCTTCTCAGTTAGATCGCCCTGTAGAGCATCCAATGCCTACTATTCCCTCTCTACCTGTATCCTCTACAAGACGTGGACAACGTGGACGGCCACGTGGTAGTGCCTGAGGTGGTGCTCCTATTCAGTTAAATAGCCGTAACTCTGTTTCTGTTTCATTGGATCATCATGGTCAGAGGGAACAAGACCAGAGTACAAATGTAGATACTGATTCCCATTCTGTACCATCACTGCCACCTTCACCACCACCACCACCATCACCACAATCAAGGTCTCCATCACCACCACCACAGTTACCAGATAATTCTGTTTCTGCACCTCTTCTTAGGGCCAGACGTCCATATGCTGAACCATGTTCTCAGCATAGTCTTGGAGAGATGAAATCAATCTGTACACAATGTAAAGCACCACATTGGATTGATGAGCGTCTACAACATTCTTCTATGACTAAGCCCCACTTTGGCATGTGCTGTCTACAAGGGAAGATTAAATTGCCTCCTCTTCGTTCAGCTCCTACCATTCTCCAAAATCTTCTCTGTGGCAATGATCCAATGTCAAAAGTCTTTTTGTATGATATCAGACAGTACAATGCAGCATTGTCATTTACATCTTTGGCTGTGAACATTGATGGGTCAATCACCAATTCTTCTGGACCATACTGCTTTCGTATATCTGGCGAGCTTCATCATCTGATGGGATCTCTGCTGCCAAAGGAAGGAAAGCAGCCAACTTATGCACAACTATATATACATGATCCAGCAGAGGCATTGAGTATGCGCAATCGTCGCAATCCCAATCTAAGGTCTGGAATCATGTCTCAACTACAGGATTTACTGCAAGATGTGAATCCATATGTTGCTTTATACCGCCATGCATATCAGATAATGAAAGACAAGCCCTGTGAAGAGTATCCAAATATTGAAGTACGATTGCATGTAGGCGATGGTACATCTGGACGACGATATAATCTTCCAACAGTAGATGAATTGGCTGCTATCATTCCTGGAGATGGGTCTGAAATTGTTGAACAAGATCGAGATATCATTTTACGTATGCATGATAATTCTCTTGAACGCATTAGCAATCTTCATCCAAGTTATCAACCTCTGCATTATGTTCTTCTTTTTCCCTATGGAGAATTAGGTTGGAATCCAAATATGATCCTGCAAGAGAGTGAAAACAGCACCCGTACATGTAAAAGACTTACTCAGCATATGTATTATGCTTACCGCCTGCACCATCGTCCAAACACTGAACCAAATGTACCACTATTCAGAGGAGGAAGACTGACACAACAGTATTTTGTGGATGCATGGGCCTCAATTGAACAAAATGATCTCAGCTGGGTTCGGAGGAACCAGACAACTATTCGTGCAGACCTGTATAAGGGAGTGGTTGATGCAGCTACTAATCAAGATGGAGTTGAAAATAGTGGCAAGCGTTTTGTCTTACCATCATCACATACTGGAAGCCCCCATGCAATGTATCAGCTGTATCAAGACTCCATGGCAATTTGCAGAGCCTTACAAAAGCCAGATATTTTTCTTACAATGACAGCCAACCCAAAGTGGCCAGAAATTGTAGAGGCTTTAAAGTGCACAGATGGACCAGATCAAAAGGCAGAGGATCGACCAGACATTGTGGCAAGAGTGTTCCAGTTGAAAAAAGAGGCCTTACTGAAAGAAATCAAAAAAGGTGGAATATTTGGTAAAGTCAAGGCTATGGTGCATACAATTGAATTTCAGAAGCGTGGACTCCCTCATATGCATCTTCTGATATTTTTGGATCCTGAATATAAGATTCGTACACCTGCTGATGCCGATTCAGTCTCATGTGCTCAAATTCCAGATCCTGAAAAATTTCCAATCCTTTATGAGATTGTCACCAGATGTATGGTGCATGGTCCCTGTGATGAACGCTGCATGAAAGATGGTCGTTGTACAAAGAACTTTCCAAAAGAGTTCAATGAACACACTGAATTCACCACTGATGGATATCCCAATCTGGCACGTCCTAACAATGGTCGTCAGTATGTTAAGATAAATGGTCAAACCTACACTGTCTACACCAACCGTGATGTTATTCCATATAATCCTTATCTCAGTGCACGTTATAACTGTCACATCAATGTGGAGGTTTGTGTTACTATCAAGGCTGTTAAATACATCCACAAATGAATCTACAAGGGCCATGACAGGACTACATTAGAGGTTCAGGATCATGATGAGATCAAACAGTTTTTGGATGCACGCTATATCTCTGCCATTGAATCATGTTGGAGGATTTTTTCATTTCGGCTACATCAAGAGGAGCCAAATATTGTTCGTCTTCATGTCCATCTTCCTGATGAACAGCTTATTACATATGATGAGAATGCCAGCCCAGAGGAGGTGTTAGCAGCTGCAGAGGAAAAGACAACAACTCTTTTACAATGGTTTGAGCTCAATAAAAAGGATCCAAATGCACACCAATATCTATATCAAGATACTCCAGCTCATTATACCTGGAATAGAAAGAGTTGGAAAGTACGCCAAAGATTTAATACTATTGGTGTTACTATTGGTCGAATGTATCAAGCTGCTCCTTCATCAGGTGAACGATTCTATCTGCAGCTTCTTTTGACAGCTGTTGCCGGTGCTCAATCTTTCCAACATCTACGGACAGTGAACAATGTAGAGTGTGCTACTTTCAAGGAGGCATGCATTGCCATGGGTTTGCTGGAAAACGATAATGAATGGAGGCAATGCTTAGAGGAAGCAGCTGTCATGAAGTCAGGAGCACAGCTGCGATCATTGTTTGCAACTCTTCTTCTCTTCTGTCATCCAGCAAAACCAGATGAGCTATGGGAGGAGTTTAAGAAAAATATTTGTGATGACTTGGCATATAAGCTCCACCAACGTGATGTTCCAAATCCAACAGATGCCCAACTCTATGATTTTGGTCTCCATCTTATTGATAAGCTTCTTCAATCACATGGACATCGTCTTTCAGAATGGACTCAGATGCCTGCCTCTACTATGAACTGGGCTGCTTATGAGAGCAATCCTCTTTTAGCTGCACAACTGACCTATGATATCCCATCTCTTAAGCAATTTGTTGCCAAGAACCTTCAAACATTCAATACAGAGCAAAAGATTGCTTTTGACATGATCATTGAGTCTGTTGCTCATAATCAAGGGAAATTAGTATTTCTTCATAGTGCTGGAGGTGGTGGAAAGACTTTTGTGTGTAACACTATTGCAGCTGCTATCCGTGCCCAAGGATTGATTGTATTAGCCTGTTCTTCCTCCGGTATATCAGCAATTCTCTTAGTAGGAGGACGTACAAGCCACACTACTTTTAAAATTCCAATTCCTTCACGTGATGATACTACATGCAACATTCGCAGAGGGACTCACTTAGCTGAGCTTCTTTGTAAAACTTCTCTTATCATTTGGGATGAGGTTCCTATGCAAAATCGGTATGATATTGAAACTGTTGATCGCACTCTTCGTGATATACAGAGAAATGATGCTCCTTTTGGTGGAGTAACTGTTCTTTTTGGTGGTATGTGTATTGATTGTGTGATTATAAATTGACCTTTCTGATTATTTATTTCAGGAGACTTTCGTCAAACATTGCCTGTTGTTTCACGGGGATCACGAGAGCAAATTGTGGCAGCTTCATTTCGCCGTTCACCATTATGGCCTCACATCAAGGTTATCCATTTGAAGAAAAACATGCGTCTGGATCAGACTCCTGAGAATGTGGAGTTTGCTCAATGGCTGCTTACTGTTGGTGCAGGGGAAGGACTCACTGAGGACAGAACCATCTCTCTTCCCAATTCTATGTGCCTTTCCAACCCCTCACTGTCTGGACTTATCAGTTACATTTATCCCAACATTCAAGCTGGCCATTTTCAGGACCGCTTTTTCTTAGAACGCACAATTCTCTCTGGACGTAATGATGACGTTGATGAAATCAATCAACAGGTTCTGGATATGTTTCCAGGACAAGAGAAAGTCTATTGGAGTACAGACAAGACAATAGAAGAAGAGTTGGATGAAAATGCTTCTCTTTATCCAACAGAGTTTCTTCAGAATTTTAATGCTTCTGGATTGCCACGTGCAAAGCTGGCTCTTAAAGTTGGATGTCCTCTCATGCTTCTCCGCAATCTGGATCCAGCAAATGGCCTATGCAATGGGACACGAATGATCCTCACACGTTATCGTCCTCATGTATTAGAATGTCGTCTTCTTAGTGGCACCAATGCTGGCAAAGTTGTCTTTATTCCACGTATCACAATCAATGCAGATACTGCTGAACTTCCTATTGCATTTTCACGTCGCCAATTTCCAGTCAGGCTGGCATTTGCAATGACAATCAACAAGTCTCAAGGACAGTCAGTTAGCTATATTGGATTAGATTTACGTACTCCTGTTTTCTCACATGGACAACTGTATGTAGCACTTAGCCGCTGCACCTCTGGACAGCGGATTCGAGTTCTCTTTCCAAGTACAGAAAAAGGTACAAATACTTTAAATATTGTATATCCTGAAGCTCTATTACAGTCATAATATATATTTTCTTTGAAACTAACATCTCAAAATTGAAGTAATAAGCCGGGTTTGGGGCGGGCCCCAACAAGCTGAAGTCCCGTGTCGTAGTCAGGTTGCTGGGTCCCGAGGTACGAGGGCCCAGCAATCGTGACGAAGACACGGGACGGAAGCTTGTCCTTTTTAATGTTGATCATATTTTTGGCAGTGACTATCAGTATATATTTCCAATTTAAAGTACCTCTTTATAGGTCGTCGTCTAACGGACTGAGACCCTGTGCCGTACCAATCAGCTGCTCGAACTGGAATCGAAATCGTTCAACAAGTTCGCGGTCGACCATAAATTGCTCAAACGCGGGCGGGTCCAACTGTCCGCTATATTCGGATAAAGCTATCGACGAAATCAAGGTCAGCTTGTGGCGACAATTCGAGGAAACGACCTATACGTACGCTTGAGACCATCTTGCTGTGGAACATCATTACGCACGCTCCAGCCACCGAGGCTGGCTTGGTACTCCTCAGAGATGAGCCAGTTGAGGTAGAGCTTCGCAGCATTAGGGTGCTCTGCTGTCTCGAATATTGCCGCCCGCTGCGGCCAGATGATGCTATGACTAAAGTCACTCTCAGGCAACTGCTGGAACAACCCCCCAGAACTGCCGTTTGTGAAACTGGACCCGGTGGTAAATGACACAGCGCGGTCGTTATCATCGGCCAAGAGGATGGCACCGGGAGTGGCGGTTCCGCGAACCCATTGGACATCTTGCGCTATGAAGTCGTAGATTGCGTCCCAGCCGTGCGTTTGCTGGATCTTGAAGAATCTGCCAGACCATCAGTCATGGGCTGGGAGAAGAATATAAAGAGAAGGCTCACTCAAAAAGGACTGCGTCGTCGTCGTTGGGATAGGTCGACACGATCTTTCCCTTCCATTTAGGGTCCAGGTAGCCTAGGAATTCAGTAGGCGCTTCAGACACATTGGTTTTTGACATGGCGAAATTGTTAGTGAACAGGAAGTACACGATCCCTCTACCGTGTCAACCAGTCTTCTTCAGCCAACCTTGCAGAATCAGAAGCTCGAGAAAACTCACAGATATGTAGCATCATCAGCGTCCTTGATGTTGTCTGGAATCTGGTCCCATCCTGCTGGCTTGTACGACAGGAGCTGTGAAAATGCTGGTCAGGTCAATGATCAGCGTGACACTCGGTACTCACATGTCCTTCCTCTTTCCACCTGATAAAGTCGTGGAGTGTCTGCAGATGGGCGACGTCTGTGCCTGCTAAACCGGTCTGGTTCAGCGATCGGTCGATGACACTGTCGTGGTACTTTCAAAGGCAATACATGTACCGTCAATCCATAGCCGTGGATAACTACAAGAAAATGTCACCTTTGACAGGTCAACAGTAAGGGTAATGTTGATCTTCGGGAATTTCTCCTGGAAGGCTTGGACGGTAGAGGCCTGTTGGTCCTTTTCGTCACCACCGGCCTTGACTACGAGCTGACCTCCTTCGGCAATCGCGAGATCATATAGTTCGTCAAGAGAAAGTGTCTCCTCACTGGCACACTCTCGTTTCACAGCGACCGCTGCAGCGGACGCTACAGAACCAGAGAGGAGCGATATCGCGAAGAGCAGAGAATAGAAACGCATGACCCCACTGATTGTTGTTCAGGACACAGGAAAAGAAGTGCAAGAACGATATTTTTTCGATTGCTAATATCTTGCCTTTATACCCTAGATGCGCTTCATCCCTGTTTTCTTAGCAGGGCAGTTCAACCCGCTCCCGACAAGTCGCGGTCGACAAATGCAGATTACTCGGTATACAGTAAGCATAGCAAATGACGCGCCCTGACAAAACATACCTAATTCGTGGGTGTCCATTGCCCATTTTTGGAAATGGAAAGGTAAATGATGACAAGGATGGTTACATCCTCTCTGTTTTGTATCGCTCTGTCGCGTGGTGGCATTGCAAAAGTTTGTCATCGTTATTCCAATGGGGAAAGGGAATACTCACGGCAACCCACGACAGAGCGCAAATATGTAATACGCGACTAACCGAGAGGCGATTAATCACGGCGCATTGATGGCGGAAGATTAGGCTTTTAGCGGGCTGATCTCAATTCTCCTGCAGACGCGTATAATGTTAGCGAAGGATTTAGCCTTCAGTTACCGGTCAACAGATTGGTGTGCGACCGACACAACTAAAGAAATTTTCTGCATAGTATGTAGACTTTCGTTGCGTGAATTTTCCATCCAGATTAACAACAGCCTCCGTCAGGATGCCAAGTATATCTCCGGCGACAACCCTTCTGCACCCTTCGGCCCGTTCTACTACCTCTTGGCATTCTAGATGATCGAACTGGTAGCAGAACGTATTCAACACAATATTGATTCCGTGACACACATGGTTACTATTCTCGCCAAGTTCTCGCTCTTAGATTTCTGCACTTGCCTGACATTGTTCGGTGATTCTCTCCTTGATCTCATTTGATGGACCTTGCTGTATCGATTGCTCGTGTAATGTCGATTCGCGGTCAAAGTGGCCGAATGGAAATTTAGAACACGGCCCGGAACCACTAAACCATAAACATGTTTATAATTCGAGCGTTATTTGCCAGTTGAACCTAGGGTCTATCTATGGTCGACATGAATGCAGAGGCTTTGACAGATTGAATAGCTTAAGATATCGGAGAAAAAAGCCTGACTATTCTGGTTCAATTAGGAAACTACGTATATTTAATGCTCACGGGGCGGTGATGCCTAAAATAAGCCTTACGTTTGAAATTTCGCCTATATATACTCCTTTCAATAATCTCATACCTGGCTTTGTGCTGGTATTGAATACCTGCAGCTGGTACGTCTCAGCTGATGCCGATGTCGCGATACGTCAAGGACGTGCAACTGCCTATAGAATGAGTCGAGGCACTGTTACCGATAGGAGGTAATATATAGCTCTTTTAGTGCAAAGGAATTCCCAGTCGGTACAAAGGGTCACCTGTCACATCAAAAGATTGATACCGCTGGGCCTGCTGTATACGTATCAACTTTCCCAGCATGACATCTGTCAACGAGAACCAAAGCACCGATGCACAGGTGCTCAGCGCGAGCGGGATCCCTGTCGCACCAGCGTATGTTGATTTATCTTCCACTTCATGGCAGTTTTCCTGAACATGGAGAAACCAGCCCGTGGGATCTTAAAGCACGAAGCTGGATTTTTGTGTTGTCACCTCTGTCAAAGCAAGCAAATTTCCGGCAGGATGGGCGGGTACCATACCAAGCGGACAGTTTGGCAGGAGGCGGGGAATTCATAGGAGGGCCAGGAATGATTATGGTCAGCAATTCCATGATCATTATACAGCGCAGACCTAACACAAGAAATAGGTCGTGTCTTACACCGAAACACCTGTCGGTATGTCACTTTTTTCATGTAAATTCCAAAACTAACTGCCCAGATGTGCAGGTCCATGTGAGTCTGTGGATATAGATATTTACAAGCGAATGAAAAACTGACTTCGATTGGGATAGATGATGAGGTAATTTATGTGCCTGGTCGATGGAAGTATGCGGACGGAACTACAGGAACGAGAATTACCAGGATATACGTTTCGACTGCAGCATCAACGGAAAATGGTCTGCATCCTCCAAATCTTAGTCCTTTAATACATACTGACACCGCACCATAGGTCGAAGAAAACTGGAACATTCCTAGTGAGTCCTTTACGTAGGCCCTTCTCGCGACATCCTTTGATACTTCGAGCCTAGAGCAAGTAGCCTCATTTTCCTTTACCGAAGATCCCACCACAGCAGTGTGGTCTTTGGCTGTCAGTCCACTTGATGCCCCTTCAGCACCGTTCTTCAAGGTATCTGTAGGACGTATCCCACTGCTGTCAAGCTTTCGCATCCCCTTCTCGTCCAAAATCCTTGGCAATCTTACCACATTAGTGCAGCCATCGCTTCCGCAAGGATCCTCACCCGAAGAGGTGGGGACTGAGAAGTGGGCTGTCCTTACTCCATTTATGAAGCAAAAGTTACGACTTACCAAAGTGAAGGGGGAGTTTGATGACGGAAAGGTAGGAGATGGGATAGGTTTTCCGGCAGTGGTTCCTTGGGGACTTGCCTACCAAATGGAAGATGTGGTTTTGGACTTTGTGGTTCCAGAATGGAGGGATGAACTGAAATGATAAATACTCAGGCTACCCTATGTACTTGTATATCAAGTTTTTAACACATTCTTCCTTAGTAGGTGCACCGTTCGGACCTTTAGTGCGGGAGAGGTGAGATGACGACGCAGGAAAGCCTCGAGGCAAGATCACATACATAGCAACTATAGTCGAGTTCCCACAGAAAATGGCTACAAGAATGGTGATAAGTTTTCAGACATAGATATAATCAAGTTCGTGTGAAGGTAGACCGTATGACTACCTATCTCTACTATATCAAAGATGGCTTAAACGTCATATCCCCCATGCATCTTGAATTAACTGGGCACCCTTCTCAGCGACAATATAAACGGGACCCACCAGATGAGCGGCAGATATCTTAGGCTATCAAAGTTGAATGCGATGAATTAAAACCTCGTATGGTCCGACCAGTCAAGAACTCACAAACACAGATGCATCGACAATTCGGAGACCCGACGCTCCTTTCACTGTGAGGTCCGGGTTGACAACGCCATCAGTGGCATTATAGGCGCTCATCCGCGCGGTACAACTAGGATGCCAGATGGATATCGCGTTATGACGTATGGCTGCCTCAATTTCCTCGTCCGTTTCAGCTTCACCGAGCTTGCCGTAACGTTCAAGAACATAATCATCCCAGGGCGAAGTTTGGATGAATTGACGGACGCCCTTTACCGCTGATACCATGACATAAGTATCGAGGGGGGAAGTAAGAAACCCCGGATCAATTATGGGAAAGTCAAAAGGGTCGGTAGAGGCGAGTGTGACTGTGCCATTGGAAACGGGATTGAGTACAACAGTGTTCACGGTCAAGTAGTACCCCGTAGACGGCAAAGAGCCCGAATATCCATTCTGAACGCAAAGACCGTTTCCACTTGATAATGTCCTTGGATACGGATACACGTACAGCGAAAACCATTTCGTAATGGGCAGACTTCGTGCCTGTCAGAACCTCGTCAGAAATTTACTACAACGATGCTTGCCCATACTCACCCGAAGACGGGTCGGCATAGAGTTCGAAAATCGAATCATTCTGAGCAAGGCGAACAAAACCTAGGGCATGAGAACTTGTAGCCGTGTATGGGCCTTGCCTGTACACCTCCCATTCTTCTAGATACTCAGCCGCTAGTGCAGAATCACGAGAGATCTCATCAAGGGTCGTCGTAGAGTTGACGACAAAGTAGTTCGAGAGTTGTGGGTGATCATATAGATTTTTGCCAACGTCAGGAAGGTCCATAGTGGGTGTGATACCCATGTCTTCTAAATCATCAGTATCTCCTATACCGGAGAGAAGTAAAATTTGCGGAGTATTGAGGGCACCGGCACTCAGAATGACTTCTTTTGTCGCGGTGAGTGTGTATCTGGTGCCTAGCTTTGGGGATTAGGTTCTGGAGGTCCTTGAACTGAGGGATCGAATTCGCACCATTAGCCCTCTGTGCAAATTTCACTGTCTTGAAAGCCGGTACGCCACTGGTGTCATTTTTTTGGATAAGTCTGGTTACCTGTGCTCCCATAAGAAGGTCTATATTGGATCGGTCTAGTGCAGGGCGAAGGTACGCGTCAGCAGCACCGCATCCTCCTCCTCCGCCGATAGTGGATTGAGTGAGTCCTGTCAAAAGTTATGATTCAACAAGTGCAGTAAAACACAATCACTCTCGCATACCAAAACCAACTATGGCACCACCTTGAAGATCTAGGTTGAAGAGGAACTTATCTCCAGGCTCCTGACTACTGGAGTATGACGCGATCGTCAATCTCCGTGCGATATCCGGGAAGACTGACTTCAATGGGTCCATAGCTGTGGGCACCTGGATCGACTTGCCCAGAAGTATTGTGACCGTCCGCAGGATCAACCAGTCTTTCGCTCTAGAAAAATCAGCGACCCCGAACGGAAATAATCCACGAGTGGTTACCTTTCTATAGAAGGGTTCTAGGTTTGTCCATGATCAGCTAAAGCCCATTGTAATGTTAGCCCACCGATCGTATTCGTCATCTGAGCCGCGAGTGTATCCCAAGAAATCTGTCTCGGTTAAGGATCATGTTGTTGAGACCACTGACCATCAACTTACTGGTACTACTGCTTCCTCCGAAGACCTTGCCTCTTGCATATGAGATGGTGCGATCGTCCAGCCCTTCTTGGGCTACCGTGGAATAGTTCCAAGTGAGCGAAGAGGGAAAGAGGAGGGAGGACGACCGGAGGGGGACCCTATATCAAGGATATTTTCATCGCTACGGGTGAAATTCAGCCACTCATAAATTGTTGGGCACTGTATGACTGACGAAGTTCCAGCCTCTATCATGAGAACAGAGCCCGCAGAATTTTCAGTAAGTTGACTTGCCACCACACTTCCGGCCGTGCCAGCTAGAATTTGAGGGTCAAATGTAGCACTGGCAAAGCAGTACGGAGCTAACCTCCGACGATAATAAAATCGTAAGTTGCATTCAGCACGTTATTGTGTCTTCAAGTATGGCAGCATAAGGGAAGTCGATGTCGCTAAGTGACATCCCGAGTATCAACCAGAATAAAAAGCAGATGGGCAACATCGCGACGAAAACTTCTCACTTCCGGTTGGGAAGTTTGATGTCAGGTTAGCCATGGCCGTTCCAAGTATTCTGAGGCGAAGGCACCGTTCCTAGGAGATCATGGAGACCGACGAAAGAGCGGCTCTCGGAAGGGCTAGGAATTGATTATAGCACGGAATTTCTATCGCGGATGAGGTGCATATGTTCTAAGTAAAGCGTGGAATTTAAGGCCCAGGTCACCGCAGTATCTTAGGGATTTCTTCCGGTGTAAGCTCGGCAAAAGAGTTCCTTGTGCTCGGAGTAAATGGCTACAAGCTGAAGCGTAAAAGGGAGATATACAGACCGATGATGAATGAAATTTTCAAAATTTTCAAAACTCCGGCCGGGAAATTCGGTCCGGGAGCCGCGTTTGCTTAGTTGTAGCATGGTTGCTTCCAAAATCCATCACTATTTCCCTTGAGACCTCACATTTTCATCACCGCAAATGCATTGAATTGCGAATACCAGGTCACCAAGTGCATGTCATGTTCAATGGTGCTAAATACAAATACTTTTCGCTCACTAAGACTGTCGTTCTCGTCCCCGTCGTCACGGTTCTGTCTCCTCTTGAAATGCGAGTTCAGTGGTTGGCAGTTGCAACTCATTCTGTCTCGGAAAATATCGGAGAAAGGTAAGGCATGGTGGGCGAATAAATCGATATCTAGAGCTAAAATCTTATCATTTCAGTGCGGGTCCTGTTGTGTGCTGTTCGAACAGCAGGTCCAGGCTTTCTAGATTGAATGGAGTAACTCTTAGGATATGTGTTTCAGTGGGGTCTCTTTGGCGTATCGATGGTTCAAGTCTGTCCGTGTTCTTTATTTTAAAAAGCATCGTCCATGCTGATTGTCATTAGATTTGTATCACATGGCCTTCACAAAAGAAAAGTTGTATTTGCGGTGTCTGGTCTGGCATTTCTTATGATTGAGGTCGTCCAGACGGCCTTGATCACCTATGAGCTCTTCAGGTCATTCGCGACTAATTTCGAGGATGTCGCTGCATTCTCTGAGTAAGTAACTGTCTTACCACTTTGAAATTGGTTTGTACCTTACGCGAACAAAAACAATTCAGTCCTCAAGTGAGTTGGTTCACAGTTCCTATCTTCAGTGGGATCGGTAAGTACCACAACGAAGTGTACGCGTCATATGCTCTTGACTTCGCCGTACAGTAACCAGCATTGTCCAAATCTACTTCGCACACCGTATCTCGGTTCTCTCTGGATCTAGAACAATTGGACTGATCGTTGTGATTGTCCGTCTTCTTCTTGAATGCCCTCCCTTGGTCTCATGATAATTTGTCAAGCTTGCTACCACTCAAGGCTCTTTATCCATTGTAGCAGGAGCACAGGCGCGCACGGTTGGGGATGTTTCGCATCTTCAAGAGAAGACTGATATCGGCACCACCGTAAATGTTCTCAAAGGTTCCATCTAGGCGAATCCATACCTACTCACGTATATTGACAGATGTGGCAAGCGGGGAGCGCACTATGCGACGTTATGATTGCTATTTCCGTAAGTTGCAGATTTGTCGCACGTTCTACAACGTTCATTCATTCTACAGATGACTTACTTTGTAAGACTTCCCATCTATCTCCCACTACGTCCTAGACGCTGATATCCGAGCCATTAGCTCTCAAGGTTTGGCACCAAGTACAAGGAAACCCGGGTGATCATCAGTAGATTTATACGTTTGGTCATTGAAACTGGGTCCATGACAGGTAAATATTACACCAATATCATCCATTTATTTAACATACAGTTGCTAGCCACCGTCGCCGTTACCGACCTCATACTTTACTTAGTCTTCCCGCACAGCAATTTCCATATAGCGCCTGCGCTTGTTCTAGCCAAGCCTTACAGCAACACCCTCCTTGTTATGCTCAATAGTCGCATGCATGTTTCGACGGCACGGGATGACTCAACCATTGCCCGACATTCTCGGTGGCCAACGTTAAATTTTATCCAGCCAACTCAAGGAACGAGTAGCCAAGTGGAGGACGTCCGAGGGATAATGAGCGATGATCTCCATACGAGTGACCGTCTCGATGTAAGTACCACATATCTCATTCATAATACGTCTAATGTTACCGTTCAAAGCACAGGTCTAGGGACTCTTCCCCATCTCACCGATATCGAGCTTGGACGAATCGACAATGTTTCCTCTGCTTCGACGAAAACTAAAGTAGCTCTTGATTGATGGGCATAATGACGGATGCTGTCGACGTCCCTTTGACTCGCTCAGAGGCGCAGCCATCATGCAACGTATATGAAACAAAGGCAATGGGACACAAACAACCGTTTACCCTTTTGTACTCCAAAAATCCTCGTAATGTGAAGAACGGACTGACACTACCACGAGTTATCAAGACATGTTCGCGCACCAAGGGTGAGATGGTGTGTACATCAACATAAGGTCATGATCAGGAACGGCCGGTACTACGTGTAGCCGGCCAGTACCTAGGGGATTGGCCGTCCGTGGATAAAGGCCCCCTTCCCAGATCAAACTTATTGAGTAGGGAATCAATTTCATCAAATAAATCATCTCCATCGACTGCAGTATGATGATCCGCTGGGGACAAGGATGAGGGTTCGCTGGAATTTGTTAACAGCTGTGTTTGAGAATCTGACACCCGATGTTGAATCGCAGAAGAACTCTCACGACGCGCCGTCAATCGTATCATGAACTACAGCCGTGATCAGCTTCCGTACTTTAACGTACAGGGAAAGTAGCACCAACCTTCATCGCCCGGGTATTACTCACATGCGACCCGTTTTCTGCAACCAAGGTCGAGGCAGTCAAGATAGTGCTTGAGCGAACTGGTTCCGGTCGTCGAACGTCAGCTAGCCTGGTAGGTTGAAGAGATCGTTGAGCCGAAGAAGGTGGCCGGATATTGTTGGGTATGTTAGGAACCAGCTGCGTTTCTGACATCAAGGGTCGATGGTGATGATTACTCTGCAACGTTACATTGCGCGCTTCAATGTCGTTAGTGTTTTTCCGCAAAAACGCTGGCATTTCTACCAGTTGATACGGGATTTAAGCTGCGCGTAGAAGGGTATTGCCAATCGTATTGGGACTGGACCATGTATCCGCTTTCCAGTCGCGTCCAAAGTGTCTTATTCCTTCGAAGGAGTAGCTGATATCATGTCAACCAAATCAATCAAAGAAAAACATCGAAGGACTCGCCCAAATTATGACTAAAAGAGTGATGAAGGTAACAGAAGCCACCGCAATCGCAGCAGCAGCGCCTCCTTGTTGACTACGGCAAAATTCGATGAATTTTCAATACACAGTAGGAGAAACCCACGAAGAATCTGGAGGCGCAAGCGAGGGGTCAGTGTAAGACAGCGCGTAATCGATTTCAAGCAGTCCTCCCCCGTCCCCGTTAACCAAAGACAACGTATGAACTCCGTTTCCTAAATTGTTTGCTTGGAACAACGTAACATTAGTTTCATAGGTGTTTCGGTTTGCAGAAAAGGTCCAAGAGGACATGCCGTCAAGCCAAACGGTGTAGTTCCCATGCTGAGGACCTGATGTACCGAAAATGAATACGGCATCACCTGGGAGGGATCGTAAGTCCCCGAGACGTATACGCGTATTGCTATGCACCCTGAAAGTATGTTGTTGAGCCATCACATTTGGAAAGAAATCAGGCTTACTGAGAAAGTGTAATTGACTGATGCCGCTGCCTGAAACGTAGAGCTGCAGTTTGATAAGTCAAAGAGCATGGAATGGCGGGAAGGCAACGAACTGTCGAGTCTCATTGTAAAATTGCGAGTGATTGCTTGGTGGATTCTTCCACGCGTCTGCAGGATGCCAAAAGAACTGGGAATCCGTATCCTCATTCTTTTCAGGCGGTAGTTCTTTCTCGGACTCTCCGCTGCCCAGTGTCCACCACCAACAAATCTGTTGACATACATGAAGCTCAAGAACTTGGGAATATCAGAGGAAGCACTCACATAGTCGATGTAAATCGATGCATCTGCGTTCGTCACTGTCACTGTATGGTGCGTTTGCTGTAGCCCAGTGATGTTGAACAGAACCCATTGATTTTCCCTAGGACTAGCGCTAAGAGCGGTGGCGTCCACTACTGTCGGTATCATTCCGTCTAAATTGACGGTATAAGACCCGCCAACACGCTTGCTGGTGACACCAAATATGTGTATTCCAGTGCCGTTAAAAGTGAACGAGGCAGAAGCGCCTGGACTCGATGTTTTCGTGTACGATTTCCCAAAAAATCTGCGTAAAACTGGTAAGTAAAGGATCAGGAGAGGATGGGTCTCAGGTACTCTGTCAGTCCAGGCTCCCTGCTACGCTTTGGGCCCAGTATCCAGCAGGGCTGTAAGTAATGAGTGGACTCCAATCGTCTATGGTGGTGTTGAACATCTCGACCACAAGCGATGTTGTTGAAAAGAATACGAAGAAAAGAGAATGGATAAGAAAAGAAAGACCTCTAGGGTCGGGTGAAACTAAGGAAAGTAACTGGTTTCATAGCCATATGAATCCAGCGGAGAGGAAATGATGAACTGATCTGTATCTGTACGTATTTTTGTTCCTCGGAGTCTCTAAACAACAAAGTCTGCCTAGTGACAATCGCGGGCATCAGCACCTTCTGAGATGGTAAAGATGTTTTTTGATACTCAGACAACGCCATGCGCCTCGCAATCGTGGCAATAACAGAGCACAATTTCAGCTAGTGGAAACGAGTGACAGTCGGGAACTAAATGTTTAAGGATCGGGATCCCGGACCGCAACAAGATGGCGCGTCACTGTGGCTAAGTTTGACTTTCAGTGATTCAAGTTGCCGGGCATTATTTGACTGTGCGACAAATTCACCCATCTATCTTCAAATCTTTGTATCCGACACGGTAAGCCACCCGCACCAATGACCGGACAGATATCTAAGAAACATCACGCCCGAGAGATCCCTGCCACTCTTGACTGATTGATGTTGCTGGTTCCTGCAAGTTCATTGTTGCTCGAGGACTGGTCGCCGCCTAATGACCTCCGATGACTGCCGGCGACGTCACAAAGACGATACAAGTTACGCGAGCTCCTCATGGTACCAATAAAGTCTTCTAGAGGCTCTCTCGACGCTGATGTTTGGACGGTCAGGTTTATGTCTAGCTTGCGAACTTGGTTTTCAACAGTGAGGTAGTCAAATGTCTCAAGGTAATGATATCCGACTCTAATGCCTGGCCAACTCCTAGGATTAACATTTAATAACAGCTACCTTACCACACAGATATTACCCTCGTTCCTAAGGACAAACAGTCGCTAGAAACCTCTAGTGTATTCACATTTCATAGTGATAGACACTACCCAGAAATTTATCATCGTCAACGTCTACCAACAACTTTAAGACACATAGCCTGAAACGAAAACCAATACCGTAAGTCTCATCTCTTAGAAAGCCGGTAAAAAAAATTCCATCACAGAGATGGCTACTTGATATGAGAGCGATTTACCCCTCACTGAATCGCAGGGAAAGATTTCTGGGGCTGCCACTTTTCGGGATGTTCGTGCAATCTGAATAAGTGTATACGCCTTATGGCTGTGACGCGATCAACTATAGGTATGGAGTTTTTCCTGTCGCCTCCAGTCCCTCTGTTTATCTATTCATGTTATGCATAGATGCAGAGGCATAGATTGCTACTGCAGATGAGCCTTTTTCTCGGGACAGTTTATCATATCGTACTCGCCTTGATCTTGATTCTAGGTCAAACATTCACGAACAGGTCGCAGTTTTGAGTTTTGAAATGATATACTCCATTGCCTTGCACGTCGGCAGTCGGAACCCTATCAAACGCGACACCCCATCAGTCGACGCATTTGAAAGTCAGCCGCTCTTCCTTTGACATCGTACATGCTGACTGACTACATTTTGCAGCGAGAAAACGGCAAAGCTGATAGTAAGAGTCACCACCATCAAAACGCCATCATTGACTTGTGTACGATAGATAGGGGACTCGGAGGATGTGATTCTGCGTGCTCCTATCCGCGTGAGAAGGGAGAGAAAGTAACATTACGGCACCCAAACTCTTCGTAGGCCCATCGGTGGATGGCGTGTCTTTGCGTTAGACGTATGAATGCAATGCAGAGATCCCACGGTGACCATTGGGTACGGATGCTAGTAGTTCGCCAAGGGCGTTAAGTATTTTAAGGATATTCTGTGAAGAAGGAGAATACCAGTACCACGCATCCAACTGATTATTATGAAGCCGACATCTTCGGGATGATAGGTATATGTGCCTCTGACACAGTCTGAGCCAACGTTCTTTGAGTAGCAGAGCGCGTCCCAGCTGCGCATGGTCTGCTAAGCTGAAGTTGAGGTTATTGACGTTGCAGGACGACCACTCATAGCAGTAAAAAGTCGCGTGAATATCGATGATTTTTCGGGTTCATACTATGATGTCGCTGTCATAACTAGCGCGCGACGCCGCAGGTGGTTTCCCTCGTTCCAGATTGTGTCCAGGAAATGTTCTCGTAACAAGTGTCTATCTGATACGAGGCTGATAACAGAGATCAGTCTGATGGCTATGGTAGTACGTATCATACACACAGTGATATTGTCGGTCTTGGATAGGACCGAGAACATCTTCAATCTGCATCAGAAATGGAAGGCTTGAGGGAGAGAGAGGAGAAGAGGAAGAGAAGAGAAGAACCATTACGCTGAGCGAACAAAGAGAGATACGAGCCCCAGATTCGGGGGACGGCAATGGCAATGTAGTCATGTACAGCGAAGCAGCATGAACAAGCTTTGGGGCCCGAAAGAACAGGCGTACTGGTAATCTATTCATTTGATCGACAACGTACACAACACGTTTCCTGACTTACATTACCTCCGCGTTCATCAGCATCTATAGCCGGAAAAGACGTATCCAACTATTTCTGCAACGCCACCTTCTAAATGCAAATTGTTTTCGATCTCCATATCCAAAGGTAAACAAAACTTTGCGTTTTGCTAAAGCCTTGCTTCACGTTTGAGCAAATCCTGTTTCGCCTTGGATGGCACCATTCAAACCAGGACTTCATAATCTCAGACGGCGTCTTCAGAAGAAATGCCGCTGCTGCGGTCGCAAGGATCATCGTGGTTAGAAATTAAGGAAGGAGGATCCGGGTATAGTAATACAAATCCGGGCCGGTGATCATTTCCGTTTAGTCCGCAGGCACTGTGCGCCTTAACTTTGGATAAATACCAGAAGTCTGCCTCTGTATCGGTATCTCCAATGCATCCCGAGCTTCCTCTACTACCGCTCGAACTCGAATGGGAGATATTCGAGCTCACTGCACGCGTTTACCCTGCAGAGGCCTGTAGGCTATTGTTGGTCTCACGGCGGGTATATGCCTGGTGCGACATTCCTCGTATCTCTTGTATGCAGCTCACCTCTCTACCAGGGTTGAACCAATACTGTACGAAACCGTGGTTCTAGGCGGTGAATCACCCCTACTGAACCGTAAAGCACACTACAAGTTTCTGCGAACAGTCGGCTCTAAGCCAGCCGAATTCTTTGGGCGTGTCGTGAAGCGACTTTGTTTAACGTATCACGCCCACAACGAATCAGCGATGCGTCTGCTGCATCAGTGTACGGGTGTAACATCATTGGCTTGCTGGAGCCCGACTACTTTGTCTCCCAGCTCTCTCGGTTCCATCGCAAGTTTCAGATCTCTCAGGCATCTATCTATCCCAATCGCATACTTCATGAATCTCCCCGTCTTCAGCAACCCTTCATGCGACTGGCACCATCGCCTGACACATCTGGAAAATCATCCCGGCTGCTCAACTGCATCAATTGCAGCCTCTGATGGTACAACGCTTGCGAGGCTTGCCTTCACTCACTCATCTCGGCTTTTTGGATTTTCCTAATAGCCTGGAGTACGATTTTGTTCCATCACTCCTTGAGGAGCACACTACCTTGGAAGTTGTGTATCTCCTCTTCTATTATTTCGACCAACGGCCCGGGCAGGAGCATCCGTGGGGAAATGACGATCGGGTCGTCGCCATGGTACGGTCACGATTTAAATACGATTCGATTGCACACTGGGAGTCGGGGGCACTATGGAAGACAGCGACTGAGGTCGTCAGCCGACGAAGGGCAACGAAAAGTGAGGACCACTGTATACAATTCTGCTATGAATGTTCGCTGACGTCTCTTGTAGCTACGTCATGAATGATATTTTGTATAATAGTTAGTTACGTCACGTCGCGGATTCTAGGTATATGCATATGAGTTATTTAATTCGAATTGTATTCTTGCACACCTCGAGCTCAAGGTCTCACACTTGGAGATAGCCATTCAAGAACCCTGCTAGACCAAAATGATACCTTACGAACGCAACTCGCCCGCCAGGGCTGTCGTAATGGCTATCAAATAACCTTGCGTGCTTCCATATGGGTATAGCGATGCGTCATTTACATAGAGCACTTTATACTAGTCACGCGTCAATCATCTCTATGTGCCAGCCTAATTTTCAGAGGCAGCTGTGATCCTTTCTCAGCCTGCCCTTCAATCGTTGGAGTCATGATTCCACAGGCTTCCCGGCGAATACCATGTGTTTCCGTAAGTGAGAACTCGAAATTACTCAGCAGTTCTATCACGAAGGCATGCAGCTCCATCACACTACCAAACAGAGGTCAGATGGCACGAATGTATACCCCAGAAGCTCGGATAATCGGATAACGTACGCGAAACGCCAGCCAATACATGAGCGAGAACCACCGGCGAAAGTGAACCTAGTCAAAGAATCAGGTCTCCGCAGTATGTCCACAAATTGGTGCCTCACAGATTGGCATACACGCCCAAAGCAGTCTTGGTCTTTGGAGAAGCGTCACGCAACCAGCGGTCAGGATCGAAAACGTCTGCGTCGTCTCCAAAGATTTCTTTATTCCTAGAAAGTATTCACGCATAGTACGCAGGAAGGGGGGATGGTACTTGCCTGTTGTATGCAGCTATAGAAGCGTCGATGTGCAATCCCTTCGGTATGGGCAACTCGTGCAGGACCTTTCCTGATGTAGTAGTGATGGGCGTACTCAAGGGCAGCACGTCGTCCTTTTCAGCGACCCGATAAATATTATAGGCTACAGGGTGGAAGCGCAGGGTTTCCTTGGCTCGATATCAGTTGGAAGTAAAACATTCAAGTAGGATACACGAACTTTTATCATAGCAGACAGGAACGGCATTGACTCAAAGTCTGAGGGTGTGAACTGAGTATCCCCACGATCATGAATGACCCGTTCAGTCGCGCGTATTTCTTTGCGTAGTCTCTCTTGCAATTCCGGTCGTTTACACAATTCGATGAGTGCAAAGCACAGCGTGTTCGTCGTTGTTTCATGACCGGCAAGGATGATGATGCTTTCATGATGTGTCAGGAGCGGTTCAACTGCGGGTATCAGACAGACTGACTTCATTTGACCAAGCAGCTCCCTCTCTTCCAGCTGAGTCTTGGGACTCTCGGATGCGTTCGCTTTTACTGCAAACTAGTTAAATTCAGGCGCGCGAAATGGACTGCAACGCTTACCGAGGAGACTCATTACGTCCCTGCGGCCCTTCCCCTCGAGGAGTGCATCGAACCTTTGGTCGACGAGCTCTTTGGCAACCACGGTAGACAGCTTGTTGATCAAGAGCCCGTGATTTAAACGGCCCGAGGGGAATTGCCTCATGAGAAAGGAAACAACCTTTGAGGGGAGATGATCCATGATTGACAGAGAGAGAATAGCACCCTTTGTCATTGTACCGAAGATATCAAAGCTAGTAAAACTGTGTTACTTCTCTTTCGCAAAGGAATGTACAAAACATAGTTACAAAAGGTTGGTATACGCCTTCGCAAGGGCATTGTCCGAGTCATCCAAGGCACCAAACTGGTAGTCGAAAGCGGCTGCCAAGGCTTGGTTAGTGCCTTACCCACGGGGAATAGAGAGCAGATGAACCTTGACCGATGGCATCAAGCGTGGCACGTGATATCCAGGAAGCGGCATCCAAGACAGCTGACTGGTCCTGGCTTATTTCTATGCTGTCTTTCCATTTCTGCGACATCTACAAATTTCCATCAAATTCGCTATGCGTTTTAGGGGAGTCAAGGTTACCCCGACTTACCTTCTCCGCACATGCGAAGAACGTAGGAAAGAACGACTTCGACTCCGGGCCACCAAAACCAGGGAGCATGACTTTTCGGTGGCGTTTGTGGTCATCGCCTAAAAGAAAACTATCAATCCCCACAGTACTTAAGCTAGCCGCATTATGTCAAAATACTCGCCGTCAACGTTAGTGAGTCCTGGACCGAAAATCAGGCGTGATATCTCCACCCGGCTTGGAGGTTTGGAGAAGCTGTAGCTCGTTGTATGATAAATGTGTTGAAGGGCCTTGGGATCTGAAATGAGAAGACGGTCTTCCTAAATCCCGTGTTTAATTGAATGTTGTTGATTTAAGAAGCATTGACTTACGCCCAGAGGTGCACGGATCCTGATGACATCCCCATACATCCGCTGCCACTTGAAGTCGACCTTGTTGTACGGTGTAAGTTGAGAAGCCGAAGGTTTCAGCTAGGGAAGTGTTACCTCAGCGGCTTGTGCTTGGAAAAGCTCAGGCAAGTTTCCTGGTATAGGACGTCTATGAGTTCTACATTACGGTAGAAAAAAATAAGAAAAATAGCTTACCATACAGGAAAGACTTCGACTCAGGACCTGGGACCTGAGAAATTGAAATTCGAGTCCATCGTTTATAGATTGAGTAGGCGATCGTCAGGCAAACGATCAAGAAGAAGATGGTTAACATCGCCGTGTAAATCGATCGGTATGGGATTCAAGAATGCACTCCTTTAATAAGTGCCCCGGCCTCCGTTCCATCACGCATAGAAGCAGGTGGGATAAGACAATACGCGTGTTACACTTCCTAAGAGAAACTGTATTGTGGAAATAGCGATGAACGGCTGCTATCTCGTAAACTGTAGACGGCAAGAGACCGATCAAAAACAGAAATACTCACGTCAAGTGTGAAATATTTTCCTTGTGGTGTCAAATGATCCGACATTCCTACGTATGCGTACACGGCTTTCTCAGAGCAAGAAGCACTTTGGTATTCTTGCTGACGTCGGTGAAGCTATGTAAACGGTCATAAAGAAGTTGAAGGAAGGGAATTGAGAAATCTGACGGCCCCGTCGGTAATCCTGTGGAGTCCGAAGGACAGTTCCTATTGTTCATTACGGTGGATTTCCAGGGCCGTGACCAAACAATTAGATATCTATAACTGTTAGGCGACTTCTTCGAACTTCATGCTTTTTCTGAACTCATACCTCGCGCCTTTCGTACCCCACTTTGCCACAGCAGAACCACGCTAATACGCTCCACTCTGATGAAAGAGGACGATAGTGATGGTCAGCGCATGGTAGAGTTGGGGCTGAAGAATGGAGGTGCAATGTCGAGTTTGCAGGCTGACAGTTGAGACAAGCTTTAGAAAATTCAGTATGCATGCAATTGTTCTAAATTGCGGTCATTCTAACTGCCGAAGAGAAGGACGATAGTCACTGAAAAGCCAACGAACCTACTGGTCACAAGCATTCTTCCCATGCATAACCACCACGCGGAATTATGATCGCTGCATTTACTCGTTGCCAACTTTAAATTCGGGCGGATAGAAAGACCGACTGAAGCCGAATGACATGGACATGTCCTCGTCGACACTCGTCACGGCCAGCGTAAACGTCAGCTTCTACCTCAAACAATTAAAAAAGCAAACTATTCGCGGCTAAGAAATTTCTCATTGATCAACCTCATGGCGGATGAAGAGGGTTGCTGTGCCATGGGTTTCAACCTGTGTACGTTGTGTTCGGATTTGTCTATGAGCAGTCACGACTCATTGACTTGAGTTGGCGATTGGGAGTGGAAAGAGATAACATTCCAAAAGAGATACTGCGCTGCAAAACATTTCAATGAGCCTATGATGTACAAGTGAAAATAAGGTATAGATGCTATGAGCAAAACCTCCAGTGAAAACTTGGAGAAAAAGTGCTGCAAACCCGGTCTAAATATTCAACTCTCTCATTCAGGAGCCATCGTCGGCAGCTGCTCGATAGTCTTCCATCTCCTGGTCAAGCTGTTCGATCGACTTAGAGGCTACCTGTTTCTTCAGCCGTCGAGGACCTTTCTTCAAACGTCGTCGAGGACTTGCCGGCACAGGCAATCCAGCAACGATAGACGCCGCTGCCGTGACCTGTCTTGGCAGAGCATGATTCTGAACGGGGCTCTTAATCCTGAATAAAGCTTCGACATCAGACCTAGTTCAGGATGATACAAAAATATGGATACCCATTGGCAGTAGGAGGCGTAGTGCCATTCACAATGGGCTTCATACCAGCAATCCTATCAAACAGTGAAGGGGTAGTTGACGCCACAGAAGCTGGTGGTAGATCCTCCGATATGATTTCAATTTTGATTGGACGTCCTGATGTACTATTAGATACTGTAGACTGAGAAACAAAGATGATAACTCACGTCCATCAACAAATTTTCCGTCGTATTTCGACCGAGCCACAGCTGCATCACCAGGTTTCTGAAAGGATATTATTGCCATCCCTTTAGATTTTCCTTGCGAGTTGTACACAATAAAAGAATCCTTCAGTGGCCCTACGGTCTTCCTGAACAATTCCTGTAATCAATTCGCGTCGAAAGAAAGTTGCCTTATTGAGAAGAACGTCTATCAAATAACGCGACGCGCTCACCTCTACCTCCTTCTCACTCACATCCACGGGCAGCCTACTAAGTAAAATTTTGCTGCCTGCTTGACTCGCTGCCTGTTTTCCCTTTCCAATGGAAGCATGGGCGCCCGATGATCCTGCGACTCTCCATGCTGGGGGGGCATGGCCAGCATTGTTTCCGAGAACCTGTTGCTTTGGAGTGTGAAAGGTGTTGTAACGAGTGTAGGACGACTGTCGATATGACATTGTATAGTGTCAAGGCGCGCGTCCAAAGGTAAGACCGCTTAGACTCGCAGTCGCCACGGTCACCACACAAGGGCAAATAGTTCGGCATTTCGGCATAATTTAAGCGTCCTTCCTGCTATCAACATGAATGAACTTAAAATTACTACCCCAAGGCTTCGATGGTACTGATGCGACATCTAGACTAGGGTCCTTCCTCGGACTACTTTACTGATGGCAATGCTGAAGCGAGCCAAGTGGGAAATACGGATATGCCGTGCGCTAGTAAGTACAGTATTTCTCAGTGAATCATACAGCTTTGGAAGGTATTACCTTTCCCTCTCTTGTCAGTCGAACAAAAACGCATACTTTGTGCAGGTTGTATTCATTGATTCGTTATCACGGTTCTCGTTGCGCTCGTACACAATCTATAAACTCGAAGCACTCCCCGGCGTCTTCTCGGATGAGTCATGACAGTCAATCAGGAGGAGACGAATTTACCTCCAGGAATCCTCATTGCAAAGGCAGCACTGTTTTTATTAGGCTAAGAATAATCTTACCCATGGTGCTTCTCATTCGTCCGCGCTCCTGGAAAGATGTTTTTTGTCTTCTTAAATGGGCCCACGTTCCCGGTATTTGCTCGTCATGCGACGAGTCAGATACTGACCAGAAGTGTCGGCGAGTGGATCTGGATGTCGGGATTGTCAGCTCAGCTTCTCATAAGATATTATCATTGGTAATGTTGTAAGCACTATTGTTCTCGCTTACCAGAGCTACTACTACTACCACCACTCTCAGGTATCAAAAGTGAATCTGTTTTCAGAGTCTGTTCGAGATGATGATGATGGCGGTCGTCTGGGTATTTGCACCGAAGTCGACTGAGCGGAATGCCAGGGCCATGGAACATCGACTGGAGTCTAGCATAGACGCGTTGGTACCGCATGCACCGGAACAGAATTTTTTAGGCTATTATAATTCATGATCGGGACCGTGAAACTGCTGTGGAGCATGCGGTAACACAAGGAAAAACAAATAGGGAAAATCTTTCCCTTTCCGCTTGGGCCGACGTATGATACTTTATGCCTCTTAGTCAAACGCTTCGAGTACGAGCAACACGACGACTGCGACCGCAAGGATCATGGAATCCCAGCAAAAGGAATACCTGGCGCCTTTCTTTGACCTGCAGGACGGAAGCGACTTTGGAGCCATGTCAGGTTCGATGAACAATCAGCCTTCACAGTCGATGATAGCAGGATCGCTTTCTCCAGGCCAGTTTGACATGGAAACCCTTGGTAACCTGATGTCCCTACAGGGACTGGACAATCTCCACCAGATATCACCGTTATCTCCTTCCCAAGCTGATTTTCGAAGTGCTGATTACCTGAATCAGCGTTCCGTGACGGATCAGCAATTAAGACACTCCCAGTTTCAGCAGCTACAGGATTTTGATTTACAAACTCAAATCTTCCAGCAGCAGGTATCGCGTTTTTACTGTAATTTTCATTCTCTAGATTTCTGAGTTCTTGTCTTTCTCTTAGATATCCTCGATTAGCAGCCAAGATGGTCACAAACATCCTACGGTGTATGAACAAGGGCAGCATTGCCTTCCTACTCCAGGTGCGTTATTCCTGGATTTCGTGGTTGTCGTCTAAATTTTACCGGTAGTCTCTTCCACAGAACTACACGCAGAAAGACAGCCTTTGGAATTCGTGTCGCCTATAGCCCTGAATCTTCCACGTAAAGCTCAAAGAAGTCATGACGTTCGATGATGCTGATGCCTAGTCATGCTCGTGTCCATCAAAACGATGCTACATCCCGGAAATTTTCCTCTGCACCCGCGCACATCGCGTTCAAAGCAGCCCGTCCCATCTTTCTTATTCCGGTGACTTTCAGCCGGACGGTGATTTTCCATGGTCGACCAGCCCACTGTGGCTTGGGGCTGAACAAAACAGATTTGCATCTTCCGACCGTCCGACCTCCTCGAGTGATGACTCCGAGTTTCACCTTCAATCATTGCGACCAAAGAATTTCCCTACTATGCGACTGTATAATGATGGTCCTACCTCATTGCGAAGGATGTCGAACCATCGAGGGTCCCATTCCACCGGTTCCACTCCTCTTCTACGATCCACAGGATTTAAATTTGGAGACATAGTCAATAATGAGTACTACCAGGGCTCCTTTCACCAGTGGATTGGTCGATGCCTCCACCGGTTGACCTTCCCGTTTCGCAGACAAATTTGATGGCAGGCACCGACATTCCTTCCTCGCAAATTGCACCTATCACCCCGGCAAGTATCATGAACCTCGAGGGACTCGCGCGTAGTTTAAATTCCCAAGCTACCAAGGGAACTTCCTCAAATCCACTGGACACCGTTTCGTCGACTTTCCAGCCGAATAAACCTTCAAGAAGAAGCAGGTTGAGTTCTCCGACGCCAAAAAGTTGTTCTGGTAAATTCCCGTTGCGATTATTTTTCTTGTTTTCATCTCGGTTCTACTAGCGACATCGTCCACGAATGGTCCAACACCTAGCTTTCAACGAAAAACGACACACAAAGCTGCGGAACAGATGCGCCGAGATTCATTGAAAACCACGTTCGATGACCTACGTGGACTACTACCGCCTATTCTCCTTCCATCCGACGACAAATATCCCTTGGATGAGCCTGTTCTTCCGGGTGCCTTACCGCCCCGGGGGCCACCGAAAACAGGCTCGGACTGCCCCAATGAGGGAGCGAGCAAGCTACAGCTACTGATGTGCGGCAATGACTTCATTCGAAAACTGAAGGCAAGGCTAGAGAGACGAGACGAGGAAATCACACGGTTGAGACAGGAAATTGGGAAATTGAGGAACGTGATCATCGATAACGGCGGTCATGAATATTTCGAAGAAGGCGTTGAACCGGTGGATCTAGAATTGGATCTAGATGAAATCGAAGTGATGCACTTTGCCGCTACTGTCAACGTTAGAGCAGTTGGCGCTGAAAATGAGGCAGGTGAAGCTGTGTGCAGCTAGCACAGTTCTTCTGGATGACACAGCATTCAACGAATCGTGCCAAACGCACCGCATTTGTCCAATGGACCTTCGGAATGTAGTAGAAAACAGAACTGCAATAACGTGTATTTCATACAGAGCATTGATACGGTGATTTACCGCCACAGTAATTTACAGTCAGTGGTAACCGTGTTCGATACATACATAGTTACAAAATCGAGGAATTGCTTTCTAGGTACAAGTAACATTGACAAGGGACGGAACGAGCGGCAGGGGGTTATGCTATTTAGGTGATACATCGAAGGAATGAACCAATATCAAGAAGTTCCAGACGAAGTGAATAATTTACCAGGTAAAAACCAATAACGGGGTGAACGAAGGTAAGTAGAGCGTGGGCACACAGGGCGCTCCGGAACTGCGGGAGTTTTAGGAAGAGCTAAACCAGGCCAGTTCTCCATGAGTGGCGAAGGGGTAAGTTTTCCGAACGTGAACGCCGAGAAGGGTTCTGGAAGGGAATCGTCTTTGAGATTGGGATCGTGGGTATGCCGTGGCGGAAGAGGGATGACGGGTGGTGATGGGGAAGGGGAACGTGACGGGGAGCGAGACCGAGGAAAAAGGTCAAGGAATCTCGTTTTGGTTTTCTCGCCGAGAAGCCTGAAATTCTTTGGAGAGATGGAAAGAGGAGGAGTAACGTCCTGGTCGGTAGAATTGCTCGATGAAGGGAATTCTGAATGTGCACTAGGGGGTGCGTGTGAATGCTCGGTGAAGCACCGTCTGAGCGTCCCTCTGTAGCGATCTCGAAGAAACTCCTTGTCGAAGAGTACCTCGAATTGAGCGATATATCCGTCCCGGAATAGACCGAGGGCGAAGACATAGCTTTATCGTCGTATATGAAAA